>JABUQX010033419.1:0-36528 GCA_015478945.1 Trachelipus rathkii
GCTTTTTTTTTTTTTTTTTTTTTTTTTTTTTTTTTTTTTTTTAGTTGTCACCGGCGCTCTCACGGGCAAGAACCCTAATTCAAGGGATGGGTGTTGAGAGCCGGTCAAAGTATCCGATGGCTAACGCAATAGCGCAGATGAGCAGGCAGACGGCAGGCTTTGGAAAGTGAGAGAAGGTTAAATTGAGTAGGAAACAGCAGATGATGGAAGAGAATGTCACAGAGAGGACAGAGGTGGCAGGAAAGGAAGGAAGCACCGCAGCAGTGGACAGTCGCTGGAGTTAGCTAAAGCATCAACACAAAACGCATGGTGCAGAGCACAGCACCTTGTGCTGACGAGGGCGGTCGTAAAGGTGGTGGTAGCGAGTGGATATTCCCTCGAGCACTTGCCTCTATCAGTACCGTATAGAAAAGGGATGAAAGCAACAACATCCGCGCCGCAGAATATAAAGGGATCAAGTGAACTAGAACAGTAAGGACAGTTTATAAGTCTTTTGGGCCTTTGACTCGACCCTTATCCAAAGCCGGATGAAACCACGAGCCACCCGCCATCCAAGATATGAACAGCAAGTACTCATACAGGCGCGGCTGAGACCCTTGTTAATACGGTGGAGTAACTGAGAAGAAGAAAAAAAGTTTCGCACTCTAATCAGGAACCCCGTTCTTTGAGGCCACCGCTTGCACAGATAGCGTTGCGAGTGTTTAGAAAGGAACATTTGTTTTTGTTTATGTTAAGGTCAAGGCTGTTTATATTGTCAACAGGAGAGCCGAGAGAACCGTCGAAAGAGATAGAAAATTTAAGTGTCTTGGAGAGAGAGAGTTTGTAGAATTTGGGTTTTTTTAAAGAATTAATTTCACAGCTTGAGAACTACCCGACATGAAATTCTATCCATATCTGCGCAGAATAGAATCGGAAAGATTAAGAACGAGAGGCAATTCTAGAGTAAAAGAGGAAGCAGAATTGAATATGAGTTGAAGGAATGAAGGGTACCTATTGAAAAGAGATATGAGTGATAAGAGTTAGATGTGCAGGTGAGAGAAGATCATTGATGAAAGCAGGAATAAAGTAGGAGATAAAACAGAACCCCTGAGGACACCACTATTGACAGAAAAGAAGAGTCGCCCCATAAAACAACAGCCGACATTGAGCGATTTGAAAGAAAAGCTAGACATAAGTAAGCTCGGAAAGAAGGAAAACCCAAAGGAGGGGAGCTCTTCTAAAGAGACTGACGCGTGCCCTACCGCAAATGCTTTGGATATGGTCAAGCGCCACCACAAGTCTCTCCGTAGTTCCTAGGGGCGGAAAACCATAAATCTGTTTAATAAGGAAGATAATCGCCAGTGATATCTCGAGCAGCCGAAAGCCGTACTGGGTAAGCAGGAAAGAAGGAAAGAGATTCTATTATGATCACGAAAAGAGAGTAGAAGGGTTCAAAAATCTTAGATAATAGAATGCAAGTGAGAGTATAGGACGATAGTTGGAAGGATCAGAGCAGGATCATTTTTTCGGAATAGGTTGGAGCGAGCTTCCAATGAGGGAAAGTGCTAGTATGGTATGAGGCATAGAGAATATAGTTGACGAGAGGAGGGGCCAGCACGGAAGCCAACACTCCCTGCAAACAACTCGGAGAGAATGCCATCCGGGCACCCGCCTTCCTAACGTTTCCATAGATTTCAGGAGCTCACCCCCGATCAAATGAAATGACAGGAAAGGCATATTTGGACACCTGAGAGGAGAAATAGGAGGAAGAGGATACAAATGTCCTAGGGTTGAAGTGAGAGGAAAATAGGAGGCCAAAGAGATGATTGGGCTTTTCAGTTGGAGTGTTAACCAAGAAGATCATCAGAGCGAATAAAGAGGAGGAAGATGATTTAACAGAAGTTTTAAGAGGAGTGTTTTGGCAGAGCCGCAGAGAGATTTGTCAGTAGGAAGAACCAAGGAGGTCAGCGCATTTTCGTTTAATGCAAAGTCCGCTTTTGCTCGTCGAAGAGTATCCTGCAACGATTTAGTTGAAAGAAAATTGTCAAAAGTGATAGGAGAACAAGTTTTCACACCCGAAAAGCATTGTCTCTAGCCTGAAGGGCCAGGGAACAACACGATCGAACCATGAGTTTTGAGGAGAAAAAGATTTAGTTCAATAAGGAATGAAGCGTGCTTCATGCCCATAACATTACAGTTCCCACTTTAACTCAGCAGAATCTGAAAGCGTCTGTATGAGTCAAAGGCGAGTCACTTCAATTATAGTTAGCCGTAGAAGCAACGCGAGATCCCCACAATCGGCCCGGATCAGAGTGCAGGAAAACCGATAGGGCAGGAATGGAGATTGTTTGAGAAAGTTATTAAAATTAATATGATATATAGATTATAGGTCAGATTTACCAATAGAGCGAAGGTGGTGTATTTATAGAGAGAGGACTAGGTGGTGAAACATAAGGTCAAGTGTGTTCACGAAGTGGTTGGTACGATCGGAATGTGTGTGTATGTTATTTAATCAGTTGCTCCGGATACGGTTGAGAATACTGAATGTTCGGGCTTCCTCCACGTAAATCAGTACGAGAAGGAACCCAAACAATGTCAGTTTGTGTCATTGGAAATCCGTAAATAGAGACCGTCAGTATTTTTGGATGAGAAGATATAACAGTCTGTGGAGAAGTAGTAAAGGTAGAGTCAAAAAGGGAATTGAACAATCTGTTCTTGTTAGGAAAACAGGTAGCAGTAAGCATAAGAATATTGGGTAGTAGAAAAGGAAGAAGATTTAAAGCCAGCAAGAACATGCGAAAGTTAGGGATGAGATTGCTCGGACGGTGGTTATAGAATGTTTTATATTTACAAAGGGCCACATACTCCTACCGCTGTCAACGGAAAGTATATAAAATAAGTTATAGTTTAGATATATTAAGCGAGTTGAAGGATGAATTCTTCGCTAGCCATCTGGTCTCAGACAAGAGCATAAAAAATTGAGGTTTTGAAGGTGTAGGAAGGATGGGGGCAGAGTTAGAGTGCTGGCCATGTGAAGGTTGGTAAGTCAAAAGAAAGCCACGCCTGTGCAGATCTGCTATCATACACCACACGCACAGCGCAATCGACAAAAAAAAAAAAAAAAAAAACAACAGAAAAAAAAAAAAAAAAACAGACAGAAACAAATAGACAACAACCAAAGGAGAAAATTTCTTGGACAGCTACACCTAAATTTTAAAAACGATAAAACCATTTTACAAGGCAAATATGCTAAAATATCTTATCATCTAAAAATAAAAACAACTCACAAATCAGTCTTACATTTTATCTAATATCGAATGCCTTGTGGCTATATACACTGAAACACTGATTGATGCAACTAAAATATAGTATCTGGTATAATATTAATAATGGTGTCCAAATAGGTAATATAACATAAATAAGTTAAAATAGAAATCGAGGAAAAAAAACCCATAACTTAGTACTAGCTGATCTGATATCGAACTAACTGCTCTAATTGGAAATTAGAAAGTTCTTCCAAGAATATTTCTTTTAAAAGAAGTATCGGCTAAGTAGCGGCCATTTTAACCGATACGATACCGATCAAAAATGGGCCGCTGCCTAAACTTCGCTACGATACTATCGGATACAGGGTCACTAAGCCGAATACTTGCTGACTATTCGGGAGGACACATCCTGCCAATATATTATATGTTATCCTATATATTTAAAATGTTCAAATATAGATGCAAATATATATAACGATAATATAATATTATATAGTATATATATATATATAAGGTATAGGTATAGTGTATATATATATATATATAATAGTATATATATATATATATATATCCGGTATATATATATATTATATAGGGGTGAGCGGGAGCAGGCTTGGGGATGATGTAGTAAATATATTATGAGTATCTAATATTTAAAATGTTATATAAGAATGGAGAGGAGTGGAGGGTAGTAGTATGGATTAGTATAGTATTATATATATAGTAGTAAATATAGTATAATATGAAAGGGGTTAAATTTGTGGTCGTTTGAAGTAAGCATCTTCGGGAAGTAGTGGGATATTAGACATTGAAGAGAGTGAGTATTGTCACGATAAAGTGTCGTTTCTTCCCGGAGGCAGCTGCTTAGGATTTGTCAGTGATGAATATCAAGCGCCTCGGCTTGCACCAGACGCCACCAGAACTCCCCCAGTGAACTGCGGAGCACAACTGCCGCTCTCCGGACTTGGAAAGACATCGGGTAGTACTAGTAGCATGTAGCTGTCAGGTGGAGAGCTAAGGTTGTGGCACACATTAAGTTTCCAAGAAGGCTTCGGACACTCTGTAGTCGTGCTACTCTTAGTTATGTCATTTGGTGCCACACCGGTGCAAGAGCTTGGAATGGACGTCAGTGGCAGCACAGGATGACCAAGACAGAATACGCCCCCATCGAAGAAAGACGGATTTGATGGTTGGTTCCGTGATGTTGATGAGGTTTTAGAATCGACAATTTGATGGGGTTCAGGGTCATGCTGTCAGGTGGTCACCAAATTGTTGAAGGTTAAACTTCCGGTCCTTGAATAAGACACTGTGAGTGAGAAGGGGATATTAATGTTGAGAGAGAGGGAGCGATGTCACGATAAGTGAGTTGGGCGTTCGCGCGGGAAGGCGTGGCGCTTAGGAGTCGGTCAGTGGGTTGCTAGCAGCGCTGCCTGCACCAGCCCGACAATATATATCATATATAGATATAATATTATTAATTATATATATATTATTATATATATATAGTATAGTATATAGTTAGGTATATTATATATATATATATATATATATATATTATTAATATAATTATTACTATATATATACCGTATATATATATCATATGGGATATAATAGTAGACTATACGGATTAATATAATAGTAGTAGTGAGGACACTGGATATATATATAGGTATATATTATATATATATATATAGTATTAATATATTAATATATAATATATATATATATATCTACCATATATATATGCAGTAGTGTAGTACTATATGAATGATATATATATTATATATGATATAGTATATATATAGTAATAGTAATGTATCATATATATATAGTTATATATATATATATATATTGGAATGGATAAGACGTGAATGGATAGTGGAGTAGTGAGAGGAAGGCAAGGGATCGAAAGGATTAAGGAGCTAAGATAATAGAGAATGAAAGGTAACAAATTATTGAAGACGCAGAAGTAATAAATAAAATAGTGAACATAAAACCACGATGAATCCGAGTGAGTAAAAGAGTTGACCGTTCTCGTTCTGAGAAGATCCGAGGAATATAAGAGTGGAGTACCGGAGATGCCCCCCAGGAGGATGGCCGGGCGAGGTGTTCTGTATGAACACTCCTCGAGAGAGCTGTCAGAAGAGTCGCGCACTGGCCGGTTCCCAATAAACGTTGGGGCCGGACTTACAAGAAATTGTTATTCCTCTGTTATCATCGATCCAAACTCGGAGTAATGGTGATGTAGCTGAAAGAGGAATGTAGCAATGGAAGAAAAATCAAAAAAAATATTAAGTACGAAAAAAGAGAAATTTGAAAAGGAATAAGGAACAATAGTTACCTCATAAATGATTTCGTAGTACTTAATACTGTTGGGATTGATTTAAGGCACAAATTATTTTTAACGCGTCATTAGCATGTAATGGGAGAAACAAACTAACTTGGTGAACAGTAGTTCTGTTAAGTGAGGGTATGAATAGAGGGTTATAGAGCTATAGATGTAAAAGAACAGGGGCGGGTATAATACAGAAGAAGGGTGAAGAATTCGTCAAGGTGTACAAAAATATATTAATGGGGTTCAGATTCTTTAAATTATTAAATTGTTTTAGTTATTTTTTTTTATTTATTTAGTAGTATGTTATGACTCCGACTTTTATCGACTCCGCCTTGCATCCGATCCGCATCCACTTTTGCATCCAATTTTGCATCCGCTTTTGCATTCAAGTTTACATCCGCTTTTGCATCCAAGTTGCATCCACTTTTGCATCTGCTTTTGCATCCAAGTTGCATCCGCTTTTGCATCCAAACTTACATCCGCTTTTGCATCCAAACGACTCTGATTATTGTTTTCTGATTCTCAAGTAGTATCCAATTCTGACTCCAGGCAGATACCACCAATTCAAAAATAATTCCTATTCTTTTTATTTTTTCTTATAACAACAAGAATTCACATAAGTATTAAATTTTTATTTAAAGTAAAGAAGGGGACCAATATAGATGTTTTTCTTTAAATGTATATTAACAAATATTAATTTAAGAGATTAAATGAAAACAAAATTAGGGTAATACAATGAGCAAGAGGGACAAAACTAAATTTAAAGAGGTTATATTAACGTGAAATCAAATCAATGAATGTTGCAATTAATAATCCTTAGGATTATCATTTAATTACTATTTAATATAACAAAAAAACTATACAAAATTCCTTATGCAACCCTACACCAATGTTTATTTAATAAAAATAATTGTTTATTTGACTAAATATGTATAGGATATAATTTTATTGTAATTTATTACACAATAAACTCTTTAGTCTTCGTTTAGTTATTTTCTTTAAATTATTAAGAGAAAGTTTTTATAATTATTTACACCACAACAACACAAGTGTTTTAATTTAATATGTAGAAAGAAATTGTGTATTTATGAAATCACCTTCATGATGATTATGTAGTTGGGGAGGAATCAATCCAAAATCCTATATAAGATTCCTTCCAGTAAGGTTCCTCGGTTTTTATTTCGGAACTGTCAACCACTCCCGACTCTGAACCTGGAGATATGGATATAAAAAAACTGTTACTACCTACTACCTAAGACAGCAGACTAAATATGAGCTAATAAGATTCATTTTTACTTCAAAACAGAAATTCTCTATATATATTCTTATTACCTCTGGAAGCCAGAGGTTGTATCTGGGTTAATTGTAAATGGAGGACTTCTTCAAATTTGTATTTGAATACAGTTCGCCTGTTCTTGGTGACAGAATCCAAAACAGATCCAAAGAACAATGGGTGAAAGAATGGGAAAGTCCCAGGAAGTAATATACTTCTTCTATTTGGTAATGAATCTATAAAAAATACGAAATAAATTATACTCACAACTGACGATCCTTATTGGTAGTTTATATATTGTATCGAAAAAATGAGATTTCATGCCGTGCTAAGAAGTGCAAAAATTAATTATTAACAAAGAATCCAAAAAGTCTCTGATTCCAATGAATTCTCTGGGTGATTAAACTATTTTAGTTTTTAGAGCTGATGAACTGTAAAAAAAGAAAGGAGAAGAGATAGGACATTATATATATATATATACATATATAATATATATAATATATAGAATATATATATAAAAATATATATATATATATATATATATATAATATATATTATATATATATATATATATATATATATAATTATAGGTATATATCTTGGAAGTGGTTTGACGATAGTTTCAGATTTTCATTTAAAGTCCCTGGTCTAAATCATTTTTTTATATGAGGGAACAATAGTAGGCCCCAGCACTGTGAACCTTGTGGACACCACTCTTCACTATTGTCCCATGATGACTTACAACCATTTAGCAGTACACAAAGATTCCACAACCCCTTTAATCCAACCATGATAGCGTAGCTCCACCCATACCACATTGCGATAACTTTTGCATAAGAGCCTTATGTGGGGAAACCTTATCCAAAGGCTTTGGGGCTGATTTGTCGTAGATATATAGAATCAATTTGGACTTCTAAAAGTGTTGTCCTGGCATGACATGCTACCTTTTTAAAACCATGCTGGGGGAGGGTCATACTTTTGAAGTCTGTGTAAAAGTAATATTCAGGCAGTGAAGTGGTAGGAGGATAATAAAGACTGATTTCAATTCAAAAGTAACTAAATAATGAAAGCGGTGAAAATGTTGCATTCATAAATGAGATCAGAGAGAGATTTACGAGTTCAGAACAATAAGTAACAGATGGCGATCAACGCTAGATTTTATAACTCTGAGTTAATTTATTTTCTCATGAAGAAGTAAAGGAGGCCCACCCTCTATATCTAATTTAAGTACTTAGGATCTACGAGGAAGTAGGATATGTAGCCTCAAATCATGCGTCATAGGATGCGAAATAATGTGAGAAGGCATCATAGAATTGTTACAGAAAGCAGCAGCAGCTTCGTTTTGTTGTTTCATTGGAGACGATGGTGTTGATTATAAGACAGGAAATTGTAAAATCTGAACAGCTGTTGTGGGATACAAAGAAACATTATGTGAAGAGTGTAATTAATCTACATACTCAGGACAACATGGCAGTAATATAGTAGTCAAAAATAAAAAGTTTATCAGTATTATAAATTTTGACTGAAAACCTTGAAAAGTTTGTAACTGTTTTTAAAATTGATGAACACTTAAGTTTAACATAACATAGCATGTGACACAGCTTTTTAAAGCACCTTGCCTGTCATTCTAATAAAAATGAAAAATGTTTTCATGAAATTATAATTGTTTGAAAAATTTAGAAAAAAGATGTAAGGTCAGTAGCATGGTCAGATGTTGTTGTTTGAAAATTTCCTTCAATTTAATACTAAAGGGAGGAAAAACAACTCTGTTAGAACCCCCTGTTTTATTTTTTTTTCGTACTATGCCATACCATTAGTAGGTGGTGGAGATGTGTGTGTATGAATCAAGTAGGACAAAGTATGTTTTCCCAGGGGATTTCTTACTTTACTTTGGCAAACCCAGATAAATATTAACTGCAGACTCCTTTGAAACACGTACAATGCCCTAAAATTATGAGATAACTAAGTAGTCTAAAATTCTAACTAATATATAGCTATATGTAACTTTTATTTACCTATGTAGTTCAATCCAGGCTTAAGGCTTTTGCGTAGCGGGAGATTCGTTAGATTTTGGCACTGAAGTAACCATATTAGTTTCAGTCCAAGCAATATTTCACCACCGTCTGTGAAAAGTAATGGAGCAATTTGAACAACAAAAGTTGGTTAAAGTTCCAAAGGAATGCTTAAAATAAAACCTTAAAAATCCCTTTATCGTTGTATTGTTAAAATAATATACAAGCCTGATTTTGACAAGGCTATGGTTACTTATGAGAGGAACCAGAAAAATGTAATCTGGCTATAGAAAAATCAATCAGTAATATTGAAGAGACCAGGAAATCTAATAAGATTCCGGTTTACTGTGTTGGATGTGATGAGGTATGGTATATTTATTCAAAACCCTCAAAATTAATGATTTACTTAATTTTTGCTTTGATGAATTTCTCTGGGAAGTGGTGATCATAACAAAAGCTCTGTCATTAATTTAAGTTTGTTATTGGTTTTATGACTGATAATTGTCCTGTTTCTTTCGGAAAGAACTCCAGGCTATAGAATTGCAATGGTAAGAAGAGCTCCTCCTGACTCTATCAAGTTTAGTTAACTGAAGAAAAGCTCCCAGGTTTAGAATTGAATTAATTGACATGTCCCAAGCGTTTAAAAGTGTGCAAGTCACGGAATATTTGTTATTCACAGGAATTCAATTTTTCAAATGTATTTTTCTGATGTTTGATAGACTTACATTTTATCCATTTTTATATAATTTTAATCTTTACAAGAACCTCTTTTAAAGAGAATGTTGAATTAGAAGAACTTCTTGACTCTAAAAAACGGATCACTGCGAATTTAATTCACAGACCAGTACTGGAGATAACAGAAATTGAATTTGCAAAGCTAGCTGGGAGCGTTACTGTGAATTTTAATCCATGATTAGATTAGGGGGCTAAATGAGGGTCCCTAAACAGCGGGTACGTGCATCAAGGTAAGAAGAAGGAAATTAATGAAAGGAAATATGTAATGTTGGCTCTTGTATCTTTTAGTATTGATGTTAATGATATAAGAATTTTGATATTCATTATTTTATGAATAAAATGAATGTTTATATATCATATTTTTAATTGTCATTGTCGCTTGTTAGTTTCATTGTTAATGTTCGTTTTAGTATGTTTGTACAGGGTTAGGATTGACGCGTACAATACAAAATTTGAGGTGGTGACTATATGTAATAGAAACTGTGACGTAGATTGTATTAATTCTGTTTAATTCCATCTGATTTTGCCGGTCAGCTTTCCCAGTATTACTATAGTATAGACAAGTGGGTGTTTAGTGGGTAATTTAGGTGTGCTTTTTGGTGTTGTATTGGGGATTTTTAATGCCACCCTGGCTTTAGTACTCTTTAAATAACTATTTTAAAATATTAATACTACAATTACTATTAATCAAGTTCAGAAATATTGAGTCAAAACATGTTTGATATTTTAACTGTTGAACAATGTCGTTTCATAATAGTTAAATTTACAAAAAAAATAAAGTAAATAAACTAAATAAAAGTGTCACGCAATAGAAGGCTGAAGAACTTTGAGTTTAAAGAGTGAATTACCTTGATGTAGAGGTCGTCATCATTAATTTGGCAATGAGTGTACGATTTGAATGTAATGCCAATATGCTTGGTATAGAATGAGGATTAGCGTAAAGAGTAAACATGATTTAAGAGAATTTTATGATCGAAAACTATTTTTTTCTTTTAATTCTACAGTGTATTGTAATACAATTTTCCAGAATAACTTTTCGTGTATCGTTAACTTTGTTTAACATATATTTTCCCAGTTAAATACAGATAAATATTAAAGAATGAATATCAAATCTGAAAATGAAGTAAAAGTGGAAGAGGATTGACTTGGAATAGCAGTGATGCTTTCGCAAATCTGAGATATATATAGTATATATATAATATATATAAGTATATATATAATAGTATATATATATATTACATTGAATATATATATATATCTAATATATTAATAAGTAGTAATATTATATATATATAATATATATATAATACACGGTTAATATAGTATATATATATCCTAAGTATATATATATATATATATATATAATATAATATATATAATATAATGTATATATATTATATAGTAAGTATACTATATAAGAGCTGGGGGAGGCTTGGGAGAGTGTATTATAGTCCGTATTATATATGAGAATATAGATATATAGTAGTTAGTGTTATGAGTATATATTATATACGTATTATGATACGTATAATGTGATAGTTAATATATATATAATAGTATATGTAAAGTACCTAGTATTATGCATATATATATCATATATGATAATATATTAATATGTATATTAGTATATATATATATATTATATATATTATATATGAATTCAAATTATTCCAGCGTTGTTATCAGATGACTGTATAGAGTATCACAATAGAATTTTAAGGTAAAAGAAGGTTAATTATATTGGGGTAGCACAAAGTCAGTGAAAAGGAAAGTTAAATAGCTTGCATTGCTATTTAGGTAACCAGTCTCTAATATTTAAAATCCAAAAAGTGCCTCTGAAATTATGAAGAAGAAACAGGATCTGATGCAGCTATGTGTTGGAGAAAGACTATCCTTTTGCTATTGCATTAATATTTCTGCTTGGGCTAAACATTCTCGTTCGCTAAATACAACTTGAAGGTGGAGCAGATTGGATATTGTCCTAGCTGTAATGTCGTGGTAAATGATTGCAATCTAGGATAAAGATTTTTCTTCGAGCTGATATTAAACGTGCCATGCGCTCGCCGTGTCCTATCCCCATGAGGTTGGCGTTGTTTTTTTTTTTTTTTTTTGGTTTGTTTTCCAAGGGTGTGACACGATCACAGGTTAAAGCCTAATTTAAAACCTTCTTTCCTGATTGTGTGTAACATTTTTATTTTTCCACACCCACTTCTACTTGTGACTACTCTCTCAAGTATTGATAAAGCTGGTACTGCTTAATATATATATTATAATATATTATTATATATTAAATAGTATATATAATACTATATGATATATATATTTATAGTATATATGTATATATAGTATATATGCATATATATATATACTATATAACTATATATATAATATAATTGGATATATGTTAGTTTACGTATATCTATTTTAAGTATATTATAGTATTATATATACGGAGTTTATATATATATTTTATATATATATATATATATTGACTATGTATATATATATATGATAATATATAGGTAGTGATATATATATATATATGATATAGCTTGATATATGAGTAGCATATATGAATCCGATAGCGGGTATAGACACTGTAATCCAACAATCACAAAAAGATATAATAAATAATATATATGAATTATTATAAAAGCAATATAATGATGTTATATTAGATTAACATACTGCAACAGGCAACTGCAGTATAAAGGTATATTAAAAAAAATAATGATATTAGTAATAGTATTAGTTATAAATAAATATATTAAAAATGAAGTTAAAAACCAAATATTCATAATTAAAGCCCTGTAGCTTATTTCGGACGTTGGAACTCTTGGCGTGGTGATAAAGTCATATTTCCGAAGTGTCGTAGTAGTTCGTGTGTTCTGCACGACTTTGGTATTTCATGTTTGCGCGAGTTTTGGATATTCCATGGTTAAATTTATGTTATTGTGTGAATGTTTATATCTGGAATATATTTGTTAAGACAAATGTAACAGCGATAAAGTATAGGTTATCTTTGAAAATTGTGAATTACAATATTAGTAGCCACCTAAATTGTAGTAATATTTTGATTCACTAAAATTCGCGTTAAATTTTTTACATTTTTTACAATAGGCCTGAAATCGGCAAAATCAGTTGCTCTATGTTTATATCATGTTTCATGAATGTACACTGTGGCGTGAGAATCAGTTGCATAAGTATGATGAGACTCTACTATTTCACTCTTTTAACTAAAAGTTCTTAGCAGTCGTTTATGTCTGCCTGACTAGTTGTATAGTTTTATTGTATTTATCTTGTGTTTGGTTTTTGCTGACAGATTAGACTCATTAGAACGACGATTGTTCTTCATTAAAATATCAAAATCTATGGTTGTTCGTGACAATTGATTTCTGAATTGATGTGAGTCAGTATATAATGTGGAGTAGGTTTGATTATATATTTTATATATGCTGGGTGTTTTTTTTTTGCGTATAAAAGTACTAAAGCAGGTGCTGGTCATTTAAAAAATCTCCAATAAAACCAAAAAAAAGCACATCTGTAGCTTAAGTAAGTACACTTGGATTACCCTAGTAAACGACTTGTTTTATGAGCTAAATAGCCAGGCTCGCGAATTTGGTGGAAAATCAAAAGAAAAAAAGAGGAAAAAAAAAAAGACAAAAAAAAATTACTTGAATTAAACCATGGGTTAAGTCAATGAATTTTTTTTTTCATGTGATTATAAGCATGTGTGTTATTGTGATAGTGCCCTGTTCTTAGACCATACTTTGATGGATCGAATTAAAAAGAATTTAATCCAATACATGCAAAATGGAATAAAAATAAAAAATTTTATTCATTTAAACTGGGATAATGAAATTCCCTTTATATTTATTCCATAATGACTTCATAATAAGAGCCAAATTAAAGTGTTCATTTCAATAATTTCTTCTTTACTTGTGATGAGTACGGTGGTTGGTTAGGAAGTCATAGGCCCTAAATAATATGATTATATATAAGCTCCCAGTCGTTTGGGCATAATCTTGTTATCTCAGTACTGGTGTAATTAATCGCAGTAGAAGTTGATAGAGTCAAGAAGTTCTTCTAATTCAACATTCTCTTTTAAAGAGGGTTTGTAAAGTAAAATTATATAAAAATGATTAATAATTGATATACCTATCAAACATCAGACAAATACATTTGAAAAAATTGATTCCTGTAATAACAAATATTATTATTACACACTTTTAAAGCTGGGAGCACTTCTTCAATTAATTCAATTCTAAACCTGGGAGCTTTTCTTCAGTTAACTAAACTTGATAGAGTCAGGAGGAGCTCTTCTTACCATTGCAATTCTATAGCCTGGAGTTCTTTCCGAAAGAAACAGGACAATTATCAGTCATAAAACCAATAACAAACTTAAAAGTTATATGACAGAGCCTTTTGGTAATGATCACTCTGACACACTTTCGTCATCGGAGCAAATTAAGTAAATCATTAATTTTGAGGGTTTTGAAATAAATATACCATACCTCATCACATCCAACACAGTAAACCGGAATCTTATTTATCTTCCTGTCTCTTCTTATTACTGGATTGGATGTTCTATAGCCAGGATTACATTTTTCTGGTTTCTCTATAAGTAACCATAGCCTGTCCAATCAGCTTGTATATTATTTAACAATGACAACGATAAAGGGATTAGGGTTTTATTTTAAAGCATTCCTTTGGAACTTTTAACCAACTTTTTGTTGTTCAAAATTGCTCCATACTTTTCACAGACGGGTGGTGAAATATTGCTTGGACTAGAACTAAATGGTTATTCAGTGCCAAATCTCTAACGAATTCGCCGCTAGCAAAAGCTTAATGCCCTGGGGGACTTGCAATACAGTAGGTTAATAAAAACGGTTAACATAATAGCTATATTAGTTGAATTTTAGACTCTTAGTTATCTCATAATTTTAGGGCATTGTACGTGTTTCAAAGGAGTCTCAGTTAATTTATTGGGTTTGCCAAAGATAAAGTAAAATCCATTGGGAAACATACTGTGTCTTACTTGATTCATACACACACACTCTCCCCTACAATGGTGGAGTAAAAAAAAAATAAAAAACAGGGGGTTTAAAAGTTGGTTTCTTCAGAAAATACCATTTAAACTTAAGGAAATTTGCAAACAAAATCCTATAAACCCATATTCTCAGATAGGGTCAACCAATGTTTCTGGATCCTATCAGTCATCAAGCGGAAGTTTTCCTGATAATTCAGGCTTTACCAGGAATTATCCTCCCCCTTCGTTTTCGTCGAGAAATTTAAACAGTTCAAATTTTGAAACTATTTCCCCAAAATGTAAATACTTGATAAACTTTTTATTTTTACTAACAACGATGTAAAGTCAATCAAGTATGTAGATTAATTACACTCTTCACATAATGTTTCTTTGTATCCCACAAAGCTTTCTTGAGATTTTACATTTCAATTTGGTTAGACTTTCTCCAATGAATCCAACAAAAACCAGCTGCTGCTGCTTCTGTATACATTGCTATAGCCTCTCAACATTTTGATTATGGCATGATTGATATGCTACATATATCTAATTCCTCTGATCCTATTACTTTAAATTAGAGTATTAGAAGGGTGGCTTCCTTTATTTTCCATGAGAAAATAAATCTAATCAGATTATAATAATAGGTTGATGCCATTGTATTTATGTTCAAATATTTTCTAAAGCTCATTTATGAATGGACTTTTCACCCGCTTCATTTATTAGTTATTGATAATGGAACATTTTTATCATATCCTCTCACTACTTTTCACTGCGCGTGAAATATTCCTTTTGACACAATTCAAAAAAAATGTATGACTCCAGCATGGTTTTAAAAAGGGGTAAGATCCATGGCCCCAGGAAAAACTTTTAGGAAGTATCCAATAATGATATTTAATATCTAGACAAATCAGCAAAGCCTTTGATAAGGTTCCATGTTAGACTGATGCAAAGTTATCGCAATGTGGTATTAGATGGAGCGGTATATGGTTGGATTAAAGTGGTTGTCGGCAATAGAAGACTTTGGTGTACGCTGCTAAATGGTTTGTAAGTCATCAGATGGGAAAAGTAGTAAAGGAGTGGTGGTCCCACAAGGTTCAGTGCTGGGGCACTATTGTTCCTCATATAATAAATGATTTAGGCCGCGGACTTAAATGTAAAACATACCTGCCAAAATATGTCAGAAACAACAGCAATGATATTATATATAATATATATATAGATATATTATAGTATTATAAGTGATATTAGTACTAGGCTACTCATTTGGAGAGGTATATATATATAGTATATATTATGAATATCATATATATATACTATCTATATATAATAATATATAGTATATATAATTTCTCAAGGTTGCTTCTCTTCTCTTCTTTTTACAGTTCAATCAGCTCTAACACATAAATATATTTAATACCCAAGAGGAATTGCATTGGAATCGAGAGACTGTTTTGGATCTCTTTGTTTTGTAATAATTAAGTTTGTTCAAAACACTCCTTAACCACAGCATGAAATCTCTTTTTCCGATGCAATATATATAACTACAATAGGATCGTCAGTGTTGGTATACATTATTTCGTATTCTTTTATAGTTCCATTAAAAATAGAGAGAATAGTTTTCTTCTGGACTTTCCTTCTTTGTCACGACATTGTTCTTTGGATCTGTTTTGGATTCTGTCACCCAGCCATGTCTTCCTTTTCAAATACGAAATTTGAAGTTTAAGTCCTCCCTTTACAATTAAACCAGATCCAACCGTCTGCTTCGGAGAGTAAGTTCAAGAATATAGTCTATGATATATTATTATATATATACCTATATATATATAGTATATATCATATATATACTATATATATATGATATTATATGTTAATATATATATATATAATTATATATAATATACGGATGATATATATATATATATATGAATTTCTGTTTTGGAAAGGTAAAAGAAATAAGTTATTAGCTCATATTTAGTCTGCTGTCTTAGGTAGTATTAGGTGAGTAGGTAAGTATAGTTTCTTTTATATCCAGTATCTCCGGTGTCAGAGTCGGGAGTGGTTTGACAATTCCGAAATAAAACCGTAGGAGACCTTACTGAGGACATCTTATAGTAGGAGTTTGGATGATTCCTCCATACATACATAATCATCATGAAGGGACTCAATAAAACACAATTTCTTTTCTACATATTAATTAACACTTGTGTTGTTGTGGTGTAAATAATTATCAAAACTTGTCTCTAACTAATTAAAGAAAATCAACTAATGAAGACTAAAAGAGTTTCATTGTGTAATATTCAATAAATTATATCTATCATATTTAGTGCAAATAAACCCAATTATTTGTTATTAAGTACAGTTGGTCGTGGGTTGCATAAGGATTTTGTAATAGTTTTTTTGTAGATCTTAATAGCAAATTAAATGATAATCCTAAGGATTATTAATTGCAACATTCATTGATTTGATTTCACGTTAATATAACCTCTTTAAATTTAGTTTTGTCCCTCTTGCTCATTGTATTACCCTAATTTTGTTTTCATTTAATCTCTTAAATTAATATTTGTTAATATACATTTAAAGAAAAACATCTATATTGGTCCCCTTCTTTACTTTAAATAAAAATTTAATACTTATGTGAATTCTTGTTGTTATAAGAAAAAATAAAAAGAATAGGAATTATTTTTGAATTGGTGGTATCTGCCTGGAGTCAGAATTGGATACTACTTGAGAATCAGAAAACAATAATCAGAGTCGTTTGGATGCAAAAGCGGATGTAAGTTTGGATGCAAAAGCGGATGCAACTTGGATGCAAAAGCAGATGCAAAAGTGGATGCAACTTGGATGCAAAAGCGGATGTAAACTTGAATGCAAAAGCAGATGCAAAATTGGATGCAAAAGTGGATGCGGATCGGATGCAAGGTGGAGTCGATAAAAGTCGGAGTCATAATATACTACTAAATAAATAAAAAAAATAACATAAAACAATTAATGATTTAAAGAATTTTACTCATTTAATATATTTTTGTAACCCTGAGAATTGGTGGTGGTATCATGTAAAAAAAAATGGCCTGTTGACTTTGATTTATTTTTAGGATTGAACTTACAAGCTATTACAAACGTTTAATGTACATTGAATCTTTTACAGCATACTCTTACGTTTAGTTAGTGTATAGTAGATTCCACTGAACTTTGGTTGCTGAGTATTTTTTGGCTTAATTAATTAGTATTGATTGAATTAACATCAAAGCTAGCATTTTTTCTCCTGCATTCATATTACTCCGAGATTCTGGATGATGATAACAGAGGAATAAAATTTTGTAAGTTGGCATTTATGGGGGAGACTCACCATACTCTTTTAGCTCTATCAGTATTGTAATTTTTATTTTTCTTTTTTTTTGATTATAAATTAAAGTCTATTCGACATTGATATTTTCTCTCACTTTGACTCAGCTCGTTGAAGATTGATAAATCAAATTTTAATTGAAGTAATAGTATAAATTAAAATGATTTTGAAGTCGTACCATAACAAAGTTGGTGGTACCCATCCAATCCAGTTAGCTGAATATTCCATGTGTGAAATATAAGTGTACTTTATCCTATATTAGCCTATGAAGTAGCCATAGAGACTAAAAAGCGAGCGACTACTTCCTCAGGACATACGACGAAAAATTGGAAAACCAACATGAATAAGTCAAATTTTGTTACCAACTATTTTTAATCCTCTCATGTGTACCTTGTCTACTCATTAACCTTTATATTGTGTTCCAGCGTAACTTCATTTATTCTTAGTGGACCTCTTGACATCCTATATTATTTCTCGCGGAAAGCGGAAAATCCTAGACATCTTATTAGATAGATGTCCACTCAAAATATTATCTATGAAACCCTCAAAATTTTTTGAGCGAGACACAACATAACGATTCTTTTTTGTATGACTCTTAATTTCATTCTGGACGAATCTGTAATCTAAACTCCTATTTTTTGAGAATCTCCTATATATAAATTAGAATAATATTTTATATAAGTTGACGAGCAACCCCTACTTTCCTTCTTTCGAGTAGAAGTAACCTCTCAAATTTTTTTTAGTAACACATCTATATTTTTTTAAATATCCTTACTATCATCGTTTTTGAGAAACCTAGTTTTGTTTTTAGAGAAACACCTAATTTTTATTGCAACCCTAAAATTTTTTGCAAACCCTATTTATATTCGGAACAACCACTAACTATTTTGCAACCCTTCGAAGAAGGGTTTGCGCAAAAACGGTGCGATAGACAACCGTTTGTAAAGAATGACAACAAATCTTTTTCTCTACTTCGATAAAGTGTAATTTTCGTTCCAGGCTGAATATATATCTTAGGACAAGCATTCCTTTTTTCATTTTAGCATATAATTCATTTTTGTAATCCTCAATGTGTCACGCCCTCTCTAGGGGCTTAGCCCTTAATATATGTCTGAGCATATTTTCGCGCCTCAGACTACGACTGACCGACTACGCGCTCAAGGCGCAACGAGGTCACTCTCTACAGAGCTATACAGATAACAACGTACACTATCTACTCTAGTGGCTAGCTTCCTTATGACCTGACACTCTAGAGAGTAAATCCGAATGCTATACCTTCTCTCACTATACAGCCTATGAGATCAATCCCAGCATGGCTCACACATATAAAGACCTACACCTACATCCTAGATTTCTCCTCCACGCCTTTTACTAGCCTAAATCAACTATATCACCTACCCTCCACCTATACAGCTCATTACACCTATGAGCCATATCACCTACACCTATCAATACTTAAGTCATATCTCACATCCCAAGCTATTCACCTAGCCTATTCAATACCTTACCACCTACACCTACGACTCCAATATCAGTCACTTCAATACTATGCAGTATATCACCTTAAAACCTAGTCACCATACACGTGCCCCTATATTATATACAACTTTTTAGATGTGCCTCTAACTAATTTATATAGGCTTAATCTTGTCGAACGTCCATCTACCTTTTGGATCCTATATTGGTATGATATATTAACTTTGGATGACTCAGAATTTTATCGAGTGGTTACTTTGTGCCACTCGTGTTCCTTAATCACTATGTGTATATGAAGTAGTCTTGGGGAATATTAATGATGTTTAGTCATACATTGAGTCATTCTATGAGTGCCAAGGTTGAGTGCCAAAGTGAGTGCAATGACGTTGCCAAATGAGTGCCAAGTGAGTGCAATGAGTGCCAAGTGAAGTGGCCACATATGTGTGCCAAGTGAGGAGCCAAGTAGTGCAAGGTTGAGTGCCATCAAGCATAAGTTGAGTGCCACCAGTAGTGCCTAAGTGAGGTGCTTCACTTTTTAAAGCCTTTCTAGCCTCCCCTGAGCCTAGAATAGCCCTAATTATGGGTGTTTACCCCTAGGTTATTATAGGGTATGAGGAATCGATGTGTATATTACAGTTGCTAGGATGCTCCTACTATGAATTTAGTATTTTTTTTTTTTTCTAACCATTTATAGGCCTATAATATAATATATATATATATGATATATATATATATATATATATATATATATATATATATATATATATATATTATTATATATGATATATGATATATATATATATTTATTTATATATATATATATATATATATTACTTGCACACGCACCTAGACACTAACACTATGACACTTATACACAATCACTATGACACTTATACACACTATGAAACTTATAAGCACTTTACACTCTCAATAGACACTTACATTAAACCATATACACTTACATTCACACCCGCACACACTGATACACTTACACTTACACACACAACACTCGATATTTTGATGCTCAACTTGATCCTTCAACTTTGATGCCTCAGCATTAATGCCTCAGCATTGATGCCTCAACTTTGAAGGTTCTTCTTTGATGACTCATCTTTGTGCTCGTCAATCTTTGAATACCATCTATATTGATGAATTCAATCTTTGATAGCATTTTCTAACGCTTTCTTAGACTTTTCTAGCCCCAACATCATAGAAACAGAGCTAACATTGGATGTCTTTCCCTAGATCATAAGAGTAAACCATCAGGGCGCCGCAATGCGCCCTCCGCGCAAAGACAGCCACTCCCGCACCCGCAGGTGCGACCCGCCGCGTCCCGCCCGCGCGTGCGCCCGCAGGCGCAATATTTCCGCGTCCGCCCGCCGCGTGCGGCGCCGCAGGCGCAATATTCCTGCGGGAATGAAAAAATATATAATAATATGAGTCATTCAATTTTTATTTCATAACTTAAAACTATTCAAAGAATTCCTTTTCAAATATACTATGAAGTCATTCATTTTTATTTCTACTTAAACATTTTTATTAAAAACATTTTTCGCGAACCTAAAACTGTAAACTCCATTACAGCATCTTTTAATATTTTTACTTAATACTTTTTAATTTTATAATTTTTTTAAAAATTGTATGTAAGAAGAAAAAGCCAAGGTGTTATTTATTAATCATTTTTATTTTTACTACAATTGTACACTTTTAATTAAAAACCATATACTTTTTACATACCTTAAAAGCAGTAAAAATCAGTAAATCAATAGAGGTGCAATAATTCCATACAGCAACAAGGGGTTAAGTATGCTTTTGTTTTACTGTTTTACTGGCTTTAACTCATGTTTTACTGCTTTAACTTCACTGCTTTAACTGCTTAACTAATCTGCTTAACTTGCTTTAACTCTCTAGCTTTACTGCATTTAACTCTGATAATATTTATTAACATTACATATCTTAAAAGCAGTTAAATCAGTAAATCATAAGAGGTGTATACCTAATCACTAAGTGGATTTAGTATGTGCTTTTGATTTTACTGCTGTTACTTGCTTTAAGTGCTGCTCTGGCTTTACTGTGCTTTAAACTCCTCTGCTTTACTGCTTTAGACTCTCATATTTAATTAACATTTACATACCCTTAAAGCCGTAATTATCAGTAAATCAAATAGAGGTGTTTAAATAGCTTAACTATTAGGGGGTTTAGTAATGCTTTTGTTTTTACTGTTTTAGCTGTTTTTATACCTCATGTTTTAACTTTGCTTTAATCTGCACATATTTTATTTACATTAATACTTTAAAGCAGTAAATCAGTAAATCAATAGAGGTTGTTTATCATTTTTAGCAACTAGGGGGTTAGTTTATGGCTTTTTGTTTACTGTTTTAACTGCTTTATACTCATATGTTTTTACTGCTTTAACTCATGTTTTACTGCTTTAAACTCATATGTTTTACTGCTTTAACTCATTTTTACTGCTTTAACTCATGTTTTACTGCTTTTAACTCATATGTTTTAACTGTTTAACTGCATGTTTTACTGCTTTACTCATATGTTTTACTGTTTAACTTAAATATTTATTAACATTATGTTTTCTTTTAATATTTTTTTATTTTGTTTTAT
Source organism: Trachelipus rathkii (assembly GCA_015478945.1). Taxonomy (NCBI): domain Eukaryota; kingdom Metazoa; phylum Arthropoda; class Malacostraca; order Isopoda; family Trachelipodidae; genus Trachelipus; species Trachelipus rathkii. The sequence continues at coordinate 22,062 of JABUQX010033419.1, forward strand.
ATTTTTTATTTTATTCTTTTTATTTTATTTTTAATTCTTTTTATTCTTTTATTTTTATTTTTATTATTTTAACTTTTATAATTTTATTATTATATTTTAGTTTTATTATTATTATACTTAGTGCTATTTACTTCGTGCCTATTGTTGAATCATAAACAACCACCCACACACACACACACACACACACACACACAACACACAACACACAACACACACACACCTACACACCAACACACACACCACACACACACACTTAACACTTATACACACATTCACTAATGACACTTATACACACTTCATATGACACTTACATTTAACCCATAGATCACTTACATTACACTATACACATCGCAGTACACACCTTACACTTATACACACATTCACTATGACACTTACATTTACCCATAAGACACTTACATTTACGACTTACATCACACAACACTAACACACACATCCTCACACAGATTTTACTTACACTCACAACAGATTTACTTACACAACGCAGATTTAACTTTACACTCACCACAAGAATTTACTTACACTCACACAAGATTACGGCTTTACACTCACACAGATTTACTTACACTCACACAGCAGATTACTTACACACACAGATTTACTTACACACAGATTAACTTACAACACAGATTTACTTACACTCACACACAGATTTACTTCATCAACACCCACACCTCACACACACGCACACCTCACTTACACATATAAAGTATAATTTTATTGAAAACATTTTTATGTTTAATTAAATACGTACATTTATATTACTCATCTCAATTATAACTAATTTATTTCAAAGTTTCTTAAACTTTCTATAATAAATCAATCATTATCTTTGAACAAGAATTTATTATTAACTGTTAATATCTTTTTGTTTATAAATTTTATAACCTATCAAGTTTAAAATAATTTTTACTAAAATTTTATGAAAATTTTAATAAAAACATATATTTTACTACCTAAAGCAATAAATCAGTAAATTTCAGTAAGGTCAGCCCTACACCTCCTCTACACTAATGCTATGCCCCGTTTTTGTTCTATTGCTTACTGCTTTACATCATCTTTAGCCATGTAATATAGTATAAAAATAACAAAAAAGTTCTTCTCTGCTTTAACATATCCTAGTATTTATTAAATCAAATTCTAAAGTTTTTATTTAATATATAACAATTATTCACTTACATTTATATTGTTCGCTCGATGTCTCAAAATATTTTCCAAAGTTTTTTTAATAATTGGACGGGTTATCTATTATTATTGCATCTATGTTGTAATGTTGACAATCCACACGAGAAATACAACATACAACCCGACTCGTGTGTTAATCACCGATCACACTAAAGTCGTATGCTTGTGCGAATTGTGAGTGCGAATTTGTTGATATATCAGCTACTTTGTTCTGATGGGCCCTAATCCTATATATTCAGTACCTTGATATATATAACCAGCCGGACGATTTACAGGCCTATTACCAGGGGTCAAATATATTTCAAAACTGACACTATTGTCCTGAGTCTTTGACCTGTAAGTTGGTGCAATAACTACGTTAGGCCTAAATTTAAGGCCTAAATTTAGGATAAGCCTTTTTGTAATTCACAGGCGGATTTTTTAAGCCTATATACCAGGTTAGCAGTGACCGTCTCATCTGGTCCGCTGTTTCAAAGAATCAAATGTTTTTATTTTATAAATATATGTTTCAAACTGAACATGCCCTGGATCGGTAAGAGTCCTTTTGAGGCAGGTGAATGCAACTGAAACGTGATGATTTGTTGACGCTGTGAGTGTGAGAGTGTGGAGAAGGCGGAGTTATGATGCTATCTATTGTGGGTTAGTATGGTCGGGGATTATTTTATCGCTTTTTTGGTTTTAAGGTATGAAAAAACATGTTTTTTCATATCCTGAGCCCAAGTTTCGTTTATTTAAAACTCTTAACATACATGTAAATATTTATTTAAGAAAGTAAAAATAAGGATAATAAAAACTTAACTATATAATTAGAAATTTAATAATCATTAACTTACAATGATTTATTATATATATATATATATATATTATATATATATATTATATATATATATATTATATATATATATTATATATATATATATATATATATATATATATTATAATATATATATATATATATATATATATATATATATATACAAGAGTGTTAAATATATTTACAATGGTTTATATTTAAGGTTAACATTAAATATAATACAGGAATTATTATTATAAATACACTTTCACATGATGTTTATAACTATTTTATATTAAATTCTCTAAAATCTTTGCAAATATGCAATTCATTTTATATCATTAATCGATGATATAGTTTCGTGTCTCCAGTAAATACCTTCGTTAACAACATACGTAAAAGTGTCTCCGCGCCTCAGAATATCAAGTATATTAACAATTCTGGTCATCTGCATAAGAAGTACTTTTCGACCATTGTTTTCTAGCAATAAAATGGAATTTCTTGTACGTCTATAGAACTTGGAAGCGATCGATGATGCGCGTAGGGATCATCGATCAGGGTTTTCTTTAAATGCGTAGTATTCTTGGTATAAACAATGGTTAAAAAAAAAAATGAGACACAAATCTGTTTACGGTTTTTTTTTTTACGTAATTAGATAACAGAGATGTCTTCGTTCTCATGCGTTACACTAGCTCACGTACCTGCTACATATATTTTCTAGCTGCGTTCAGCCTGAAATATTTAGAATCCAAAATGATGTACCGGCTTCAAATACGGTTTCATTATTTCTCTCCCATAATCTAACTTCCCAACTAAAAAGGTGGTTTGGTGATATAAAATGCTAGAGTAAGTTGCTTATCACGCTGGTTTCTTCAAACAGGCTAATAACTGTTTCGGTCCAGTTTAAAGCTGAGCTGGGTTTAAAGTATTCTGTAAGCAACTCTTCAGTGTGATTACATATACAAAGTAATTCCATCTGGACCTCATGAAAATACGCTTTGTATTATAACATGGTGAATGGGTAGTAAACAACTTGAAAAAAAAAAATTTTTCCCCCCCCCCCCCAATCCCCCGTTTTTTTTTTCTTTTTATATAAGAAATGAAACCCCTATTTCCAGGGATCTTGATTTCCCACTGGACAATGTCTTTTATTGAGATATTACTATTTAGGTGAATCATGATTTAAAATTAATTAAAAAAAAATATGAATAACTTTAATTGCCACTATCAGAGAACTTGTGCACAGCTTAACAGCCAAACGAGTATGATTTTAAATGAGTTTGGGTCTAAACATTCGCCTACTCAAATTATATTTTTCATCCAATCACAGGTAAGGCTCAGAATATGAAAAAAAACATGTTTTTTCCTACCTTAAAACCAAAAAGCGATAAATACTCGACCAATCACATACGAGGTAATATAGAGATAAGGATTACTCCGTCCCCTCACAAGAAAGGTAAACATTTCCTTCTTACCTGCTCAAAGGATCTTACCGATCCAGCATGTTTCAGTTTGAAATATATTTATAAATATAACATTGATTCGTGATTCTTTGCTTATACTGGATAATATTACCTTTTGACCTGGTAATTAGGCTTAAATCCGCCTGTTATACAAAAAAGGCTTACTGCCTAAATTCAAGCCTAAACGCTGCCTTATTTAGAGCCAACATTTTACAGTAGAAGGTCAGTTTGAAATATATTTTTGACCTGGTATTAGGCTTAAATCAGCTCCGGGGTACAAAAAAGGTTTATCCCAATCTAAATTTAGGGCTAAAGTAATTATTTCAACACATTTTACATAGAGAGAGTTCAGTTTCGTATCTGTAACGAGTGTGGGTTGTTTGTGTTTCTCGTGTGGATTGTCAATGTCATAGATTATAATAAAAGAAAACCCTGATTATTTAAAACTTTGAAATATTTTTAAGTTAACATCGAGCGAATAATATAAATGTAAGTGAATAATTGTTTATTTTAAATTAAACTTAGAATGATTTAATAAATACATGTTATGTTAGCAGATAAGAACTTATTTGGTTATTTTTATACTTATTACATGGCTAAAGATGATGTAAAGCAGTAAATCAATAGATACTAAAACGTGGCAGTAGCTTTGTGTAGAGGGTGCTAGGGCTGACTCTTTTACTGATTTACTGAACTTTATTGCTTTCAGCCACGCAAAATATATGTTTTTAATAAAATCCCTATAACAATTTAGGACAAATTAATTTAGCACTTGCAAATTATGAAATTTTTTAAACAAAAAGTATTAACAGTTTATAATAATAATAAATTCTTTGTTCAAGATAATGATTGATTTATTATAGAAGTTTTAAGAAACTTTTGAAAATAATTTCAGTTATAATTGAATGAGTATATAATGTACGTATTTAATATTAAACATAAATTAATGTTTCAATAAATTTACGTTGATATGTGTAAGTGAGTGTGCGTTGGTGTGTGTGGGTGGAATGGAGTGTAAGTAAATCTGTGTGTAGTGTAAGTAAATATCTGTGTGTAAGTAATTCTGTGTGTAAGTAAATCTGTGTGTTGTTAAGTAAATTCTGTGTGTGAGTGTAAAGTAATTGTGGTGAAGTGTAAGTAAATGCTGTGGTGTGAGTGTAAGTAATTCTGTGTGTGAGTTAAGTAAATCTGCGTGTGTAAGTAAAATCTGTGTGTGAGTTGAAGTAAATTCTGTGTGAGTGTGTGTGTGTGTAGTGTAAATGTAAGTGTCTTATGGGTATAATGTAAGTGGTTCATTAGGAATGGTTATATGTTAAGTGTGTCCTGCGTGTGTTATAGTGGTAAAATGTAAGTGTCTATGGTAAATGTAAGTGTCATATAGTGAAATTGTGTATAAGTGTCATTAGTGAAGTGTGTGTATAAGTGTAAGTGTGGGTGTGTGTGTGTGTGTGTTTGGTGTGTGTGTGTGTGTGTGTTGTGTGTGTGTGTGTGTGTGTGTGTTAATGATAAAACAATATGCATGAAGTAAATAGCATAAGTAATAATAAATAATAAAAATAAAATAATAATAATAAATCTTAAGTAAATGAAAGGAAAAAATTAAAAGAAATAAAAGAATAAAAATAAAATAACAATAATAAAAATAGCAATGTAATTAAAACAAAATAAAAAAATATAAAAGAAAAAATAATGTTAATAATATAATACGAGTTAAAACAGTAAAACATATGGTTAAAGCAGTAAAAACATGATTAAAGCAGTAAAACACATGAAGTTAAAGCAGTAAAACATGAGTTACAGCAGTAAAACATATGAGTTTAAAGCAGTAAAACATATGAGTTAAAACAGTAAAACATGAGCTAAAGAGTAAAACATAATGAGTTTTAAAGCAGTATAAAACAGTAAACAAAGCATACTAAAAACCCCTTGTTGCTATGTAATCACCTCTATTGATTTACTGATTTTACTGCTTTAAAGGTATGTAAATTTTAATAAATATGTGAAGTTAAAGCAGTAAAACATGAGTTATAAGCAGTAAAACAGTAAAAACAAAAGCTACTATCACCCCCCATTGCTTGCTAATTAACACCCTCTTTCCCCGACTTACCTGAATTTACGGCTTTCAAGGTAAAATTAAACTCGTTAATAAACACTGTGAGTTAACCAAGCCAGTAAAGCAGAGAGTTTAAACAGTAATAAAGAGAGAGTTAAAGCAGTAAAGCAGTAAAACAAAAGCATACTAATCCCTTAGGTTTTAGGTAACACCTCTATTGATTTACTGATTTACTGCTTTAAGGTATGTAATGTAATATATATGAGTTAAAGCAGTAAAGCAGAGAGTAAAGCAGTAAAGCAGATAGTTAAAGCAGTAAAGCAGTGAGTTCACAGCACGTAAAACATCTGCCAGTTACAAGCGCAGCCTTTAAACAACCAGTAAAACCAACAAGCATACTAATTTCCCTTAGGTGTTAGGTAATATCTCTATATAGCAATTGATTTTAACTTTGATTTACTGCCTTTATAGGTATGTAAAGTATTATGTTTTTAATAAAAGTTACGTACAATTTGTAGTAAAAATAAAATGATTATTATCAGCACTCTGGTTTATTTCTTCTTACATACAATTTTAAAAATTTTAATAAATTAAAAAAGTATTAAGTAAAAAATTATGTGAGGAGTGTGAGAGAGAGCCTGTATTTGTTTATATGTGGTTTCGTGCTTCTCTTTTTCTAATGTGTATGTATATATATTCAGTTTATTTTATATTAAATTTGCACATGATTGGTATCTTCTAGTGTCTTGTTAATGGGAGTAGGTGAGAGTATGAGGGTGTATTGCTTATGGATACGCGATATATATTTACTAGTGAAGTATAGTGTTGTTGGTTTGTATATTGTGTTTGTTGAGCGAATGAGTAGTACTGTGTCTTGAGCGTGCATGTGATTGTTGTGAGTGAGGGTGTGTGTTGTGTGTTTGCATGATCCGCGGGGCAGAGGGGGGAGGTATTTTACTGTTTGACCTTTGTGTTTGGTGCGTGTGTTAGCGAGCGTGTGGCTCACGTGTGTGTGTGCTGTGTGTTTATCGTGGTGGTGTCGTGTGAGAATGAGGTGTGCGATTTCTTTGTCGTTGCGGCGTGGTGCAGCGGTTTCTCGTTTTTGGCCGTGGCTCGTATGTGTATCGCGGCGGTTGTGTGTCGCATCGCTGCTGGTGTGGAGCGGGTTTTGTGTCAGCTGGCTTGTCGTCGCGTATGATGAGTGATGTGTTTTGGGCGTCTCTGGTTATTGGGCGGGGAATCGATGAGTGCGTGCTTTCTGGGATGTTGGTGTTGTGAGCGCTGTAAAGTGTGGGAGAGTGGTGCTAGGAGTGAGTATATGAGCTCTATTTGCGATAATAATAGCCTCTGTTCTATAAATTGTGGAGAGGTATGAAATCTAGAAATACAGGTTAGAAAATGTAATCTAATAGATGAATCATCAATAAATAGATGTGTAAATCAAGAATGACGGCATCAAAGATGAGTTCCATCATAAGATGAACCTTCTCAACGTTGAGGCTATCAATGCTGAGCATCTAATGCTGAGGCATCAAAGTTGCGGCATCAAAAGTTGAGGCATCAAAATTATCTGAGTTGTTTTTGTGAGTGTAAGTGTAAAGGTGTAATCTGTGTTGCGGGTGTTGAATGTACAGTGTTATTGGTTTTAATTGTAAGTGGTCCTATGGCGAGTGTAAGTGTTTATAAGTGGCATAGTGTGTATTCAGTGTCAATAAGTGATGTGTGATAAGTGTCATAGTTGTTTGTGTGTAGGTGGCGTAGTGCAAAGTAAATTATAAATATATATTATTTATTATAATTTATATTTTTTTTCTTTATATTATATTATTATATATATATATTTTAATATATATATATAATATATACATTATATAAGATTATATATATAATATATATATTATTATATATTAAATTTGTTTTGTTTATTTTTATTATATAATCATATATATAATTAATATTAATAATATATATTTATTTTATATGTATATAATCTAGATACATAATAAATTCATAATAACATAATATAATAATTATAATAAAATTATATTAACATATAATAAATATATATAAAATTATATATATATCAATATAATTAATATATATATTATATACAATATATATCTAATAATATGATATTAGTGGGGGGCTGTATTTGTCCCGCCCGCCCGACTGAACCGTTTAGTAGGAAGCATCCTAGCAACTTGTAATATTCACCACCAATCGATTCCTAATACCTTATAACTTAGGGGTAGACACCCATATTAGGGCTATCTAGGCTCAGGGGAGGCTTGAAAAGGCTTGAAAAAAGTGGCACTCACTGGCACTATGTGGCACTCACTTGGCTATGTGGCACTTCACATTGTCACTTCTATATTTGGCACTTCACTTGCACTCATGGCACTCATTATGGCACTCACTTTGTTTTTGGCACTTTTCCACCTGGCCTCATAGAATACTCATAGAACACTAATAGAACATCACTAGATACTTCTTACGGTGACTGGAGACCATCAAAGTTAAACCATCAATGTAATATCTTGAGTCATCAAAAGTCTGAATCATCGAATATAACGACTGCCTCACAGAGGATGACGGGTCATCAAGTTGAAGCCATAAAAGTTGAGCCATCAAAGTTGTAAGCGGGCACGTGTATGGCTAGTATGAGGTGTATTCGCTAGGTGAAGGCTGGGGTGGAGTCTGGTGTTAGGTGTAAGGGTGTATGGCTAGGTGAGAGGCTGAGGTGGAGCTAAATGAGGTGTAAGATCGTATGGTGTACGGCTAAAGGTGACAGGCTGGGTGGAGGCTAAGGTGAACAGGCTATGGTGAAAGGCTAGTGTAGGTAGTAATAGGTACTAGGTAAAATAGGCTAGGGAGTAGGAAATCTAGAGTGAGTAGGTGTATAGGACTATGTGGAGGCTGGGTGTATGCTATGTGGAGGCTGGGTGTAAGGCTAAGGTGATAGGCTAGGAGTGTGTGTGTAGATTTGTGTGTGTGTGTGATAGCGCGCGACGCTGTGATCAAGTGTGTACCGGAAATATCAAAAAATAGGAGCTAAGCCCTAAAGGGTGCATTCAAAAATGTGGGTGGGCCAAATTGAGCGTCCATGGAAGACCCAAAGGGTTGGTCGTCGAAAAAATTAGGGGGGGATACGTACAACGGTTGCTGACGCAACGTTTTGGCCGCCCAAGCCCTTCTTCGAAGGGTTGGCAAAAATTAGGGGGTTGCCCGGAAGAAAATTAGGGTTGCTAAAAAATTAGGGTTGCCAAAAAATTAGGGTTCTCAAAAAATAGGGTTCTCAAAAAATTAGGGTTCTCAAAAAATAGGGTTCTCAAAAAATTAGGGTTCTCAAAAAAAATTTGGGTTCTCAAAAAATTTGGATTCTCAAAAAATTTGGGTTCTCAAAAAATTAGGGTTCTCAAAAAAATTTGGGTTCTCAAAAATAGGGTTCTCAAAAAATTGGGTTCTCAAAATTGCACTAAATAGGTTTCTCAAAAAAGGTCAAGCCAAAAAAGGTCAGGTCAGAAAAGGTCAAGGTCAGGTAAAAATATCGTAGGTCATTTTTACCATCGTCGTGCGGAATGCCTACCCTACTACTAACATGGTTTGATAATTATTATTCCTTAATTGACTTAAACCTACTTCAAAATTATTTCTCAGGTTCGTTCAAGTTATTTCAGTTTGTGGATCTTTCTTGTGTTTGAAAATTACAAGGAAGATATATATTTCGTGGGCTTGAGAGAGAAGTTTAAAGCAGATATGTCCATACTTTAATTTTCTCACTAGTGAGATTTGCAACTTCCTTGAAATTTGATAAGCTGTTTCACTTGTTGAAAGAGTTTGATTTGTACAGGTTGATTTGTTCAGATTGATTTGTACAAGTAAAAATAATATGTACTTTTTATGGACTTCATCAAGGAATTTTGCAAAACTATTTTTAACCAGGAAACTGGTTTCAACTTTGATAATAATTATCCTCTTTTTTTAACCACCCACTGTTTATCATTAATTTTGCTCTCCTACTATCACAACAAAAAAGCTATGTTTTTGTGGTACATTGCTTTTAGCCCATATATGAGCACATCTATGATTTTGAAATCTTCACGCATCCGTAAGGTTTTTAATCTTCTTCACATTAATCAAAAGTTTTCTAGTATTTCCGTACGTCTCCTTTAGTTTGTCTGAATGAGTTATAAGAATGGAAAAATATTTATTTCAGCTGAATTTTGAACTCTCTTTGAATGAGACAACAAAGGGCCTCCTCCAAAGCACACTTACTCGTTCATAAAATAGTTCATCAGATTTGAATCCGCTTTTCCAATTCCGGAAATGTCCTGGAGGAACCCGTTCACCGTGTTCGTCGCTGACCGTTCCAAGATTTGCAGGGAAGAGATCCAGGTGCGATTGAAAGAAGTGGATTTTATTAGATATGTTACATCTCCTGATCTTGTAATATTTTAAAAGATCGTTCACTACTTCTTTGTAGTTGTCTGCTTTATGATTCTCTAAGAAGTTCTGGAAAAAACTATAGATTCTGTTCTGAACATTAATGGTAACAAGCTCATGATAAAAGCTTTTTCAATTTCAGTTTGAAGTCAGCATGATCTGGGTTCGAATATAACTTTGAATCCTTCACCAAAATATGGAACTCTCATGTGCAAATATTTGCAAGGTAATTTTTAGGTTAATAAAGACTGATATTCACCACACCATAATCTTCAGCTAAATCTATATGAATTCCTACTGAAACATTTTCCGCAACCCCAAGGGAAGAGTAATTGATAGGACATCTCTTTTGTTTTTAATTTTTTTTGTACCCTATCTATCAACCTTTAATAACTATGCAGAATTTATAGACATCTACGTGACGCTCTCCAGACAGTTGGACCTACGAAAGAAATTGCATTTTATCTTACCTTTTTTCAGGAAATCATTCTCTCAACATAATTTAGGTATACTTTGTGCAATGATCAAAATTAGTATTGATCAATGTTAAGAACAAAATAAGAAGAATGTTCCTTATTTGTTAATTCATTTATATCTAGCATCCATTTCAGAACAACATAAATACCGATATAGGAAAATGTTATGGTTGCTCAAACATTTAAACGACTATAACACACATTTGACAGGTGCAAAAGCACGAAATAACAAAGATTACGAAATCAGAAACATTTAAAAATTAGGAACTTGCTAGCCTATTTTGTTTGATCTTCAGGGATTTAATAATCAAAATTAATAAATCATTTACTCCCTGATATTTAATTTTATATGTTTTATGACATAATTTGCTGTCACTTTATAATTTTTACTTTTATTTTGGCAATACTATTTTTCCATAAATTGATATACAGTATATTCCCGTTTTAATAAAATAAAAAATACAAACAAATAATTTTATTAACAGCAATATAAATTTTGTCATTTTTGCAAATAATAATAATAATAATAATAATAATAATAATAATAATAATAATAATAATAATAATAATAATAATAATAATAATAATAATAATAATAATAATAACAATAATAATAATAATAATAATAATAATAATAATAATAATAATAATAATAATAATAATAATAATAATAATAATAATAATAATAATAATAATAATAATAATAATATCGGATATATTTTCACAGATAGCCAAAGGAAACGGAAAGAAAGTGGAAAGAGTATCGTTAATCAAAGAATTAAAGGCTATAAACTTAGTGAAAGAAGAGAAACTTGTCATAAAAGAGATCCTGAAGCATAAACGCGTTTTCTTTCACGGAATTTTACTTATTATATATTCGTAAGTACATATTTTACTGATCAATAAAATTTAACTTTGCCTTATAGTATTTTTTCCGCTCAATTCAAATACTTTCTGAATTCCTATATCACGCATAGACTTTTTGTAACATCCATCTAAATTTGACATTACACTATTACGTATATGTTTTCAATACATACTGCACACAACAAAGGACTAACTCACCTAAAAGGTAGAAGTGTAGGATTTCCTATCATATTTTGAGGCAGAAATGTTTCTCTTGAGGTTCCAACAGCAATCAGCAGGCATATTTGGACTCCACTTGACCTGATACCGCTTTTCCATTCCGGAAATGTCCTGGAAGAACCCTTTCACCGTGTTCGTCGCTGACCGTTCCAAGATTTGCAGGGAAAAAATCCAGGTGCGATTGAAAGAAGTGGATTTTATTAGATATGTTACATCCCATGATCTTGTAATATTTTAAAAGATCGTTCACTACTTTGTAGTTGACTTATTTATGGTTCTCTAAGAAGTTCTGGAAAACACTTGAATAACTTCTGTGCAGCTTTCTCAACCTGGTTCAGATGACTAACAAAGTTCTCATCTTGCATCAGTTCTCGTATTTGAGGTCCTATGACGATCTCCTCTTTGATCTTTGCATCACTGATCCTTGGGGAAGTTTTGTCTTAAGTATTTAAATCCAGGATCACTTTACTCTATTGCATTAACAAAGTTCTTTATCAGATCAGGCTTGATATGGAGTGGAGGTAGAAATACTTTTTCTGGATCATTCAGTGGTTTGTTGACAACATTCTTCATTCCTGAATTTAGTGATGTTCGCAGCGGCCACTGCTTCTACTTGTAATGATTTTTTCCGGTCTCTGCTGTTTTATTCACAAATGAAACAACAGTACTTCGTGAAGCCGAGTTGTAGTCCGAGCAATAGAGCAATGACTTTCAAGTCACCACAAACAATCCACTGGTTTTCCTCATACTTGATATTTTCCAACAGCAGTTGCGTATTTGCATATGCTTCTTTCACATTGGCAGCATGAGCTGTTGGCACTGGTTTAAAAATATTTCTTTAAGTGAAGAAATACACCTTTCAAACTGACTTTAGACGAATCTTCGAACAGACGCCACTCTTCTGTTTTGTATTTGTGACCAAGTGCATCCATTACCGAAGAGACGTTATTGCAAAAATCAAGTCCATCTTGAAGGAAAAAAAGAAATCCTTAAATTCATTGTGCCTAACTCTGAAAAAACATGCTCGTGTTTCTTTGGGAGGAGATTCCATCCCTTCAATCTGGAGCCTAACATTTTGACTTGCCTTTTAGATAGCCCCCAAGTCTCTGACAATATCATTTAGATCTCCTTGTGTAAGTAAATGTGGTTCAGAAGACAAACAGGAAGCTTTGAAGGTTGGATCAAATCTCACGCGAGTATCCAGACAATTCTTGACTATAACACACAGGTCTCATGATTTAAAAGTGATGTTACAAGTATTTGTAAGACAAAAGTAACAATCTGCAGAATGATCTTTCGGTTCCCGCCAAATCATTGGCACAGCAAAGTTCATGTGACAAGAACCCTTTGCCCAACCTGTGAAGAGTGTGACACAAGTGATACAACAAACGTGCGGAGCCCCCTGTTTTATCTTGGTCACCAACTCGGCATCCAAAGTAAAGCTCATAATACTTCTTAATGATAGGAGTGAAGCCCCATATCTGTTTTTAAAATGTGATCTCACCACAAATGTAGCAAAAGGAATCCGGATTATAAACACAATGTCGAGGCATATTACCACTGTTAAAGTGTTTAATACTTACCCTGAACTAAAATTTCATGACAAATAAGCAGGATTAGATGTTCAAAGAACAAATTCTAACAATCAGATTCAGACACTGAACAGGTAGTTTGGTATAGCAAACAGAAGAAAGCGAATAAAATCAGAAGAGAAAAAAACAAGTGAAGAAAAAAAATCTGAAATGGCTGCAATAATCGTGTCACACGTCATGAGAAGATCTTTACAAGCTATTGCGGTTTTAGATGGAATAACATCGATGAACGCTTTGAAGGCAAAATAATAAATTTTTTGATGTTTTCAAAAACTAGATTTGATTTCAGGAAAGAGTATTTTGATTAAATGAAAGTATGCTTCAAATTTTAAATTAAAATTAATCCATGATTTCATCGGTGAAGGTATAAAGTTTGAAACCATGAACTTTTTGAAAATTTGGAAATGTATGAGTAAAATATTTTATCGGCTGGTTTAAAATTGATAAACTGAAATCTGATTTAGGATATAAACTATGTAATCGAGACCATTCCCCGAATCTGCTTCATTTTCATTGCTCAGCAAGAGGCATGCTCAACACGTGTTTGTTGGAGATTGAGAATCACTCTACTGGTCGGGTGGGAGAATGTGAGCTATTCTCTCTATGGGCTTGGCTTCGTCTTGCTCGGACGTTAATTAAGTACACCCCCTCCTTGATTGTTGATCTGTCCATGAGCGGTGGTGCTTACCTATGAAAAAAACTAAAAAGAACTGGCGAGGATGATGACTCAGTCAGGCAGCACTATATATATATATATATATATATATATATATATAGCTCTGATACTGACCAACATATATAAAGCTTTATACCTATATATATATATATATACTCTAATAATAACTGACCTCTCTTCTTTATATATATATATATATATATATATATATATATATATATAAATATATATATATATATATATATATATATATATATATATATATAACTCTTCTATGCTCATATATGCTCTATATATATATATATATATATATATATATATATATATATATATATATATATATATATAAATATATATATAATAATATAATATATATATATAATATATATATGTAACAATAATAACGACAATAATGATAACTGTATATACTTTAATATAACTAATATATATAATATATATGTATGTATATGTATGTAATATATATATATGTTAATATATATATATAACATATATATATATATATATATATATATATATAATATATATATATATATAAATATAATGTAAAATAACATAATATATATATATATATATAATATATATATATATATATAATATATATATATATATATATATATATATATATATAGCATAACAATATATATATATATATATATATATA
>JABUQX010033420.1:0-49891 GCA_015478945.1 Trachelipus rathkii
ATGAAATCAATATTTATGTATTTAAACCAATCTAAATATTGCGAAATATTATTTGAAAATATTGAACTATTTTATATAAGATATATTAATAAGTAGATATAGTATATATATATATATTGATTAATTATATTATATTATATAATATTATTAATATTAATACATATATATATTATATTATAATATATATTATTATATATATATATTATTATATAATATATATTAATTAATATAGTAATTTATTATATATATAATATATATATATATATATATAATTAATATTCTATAATATATTAATATATTATATTATTTATAATTGATATTGAAATATATTAATATTAACTGTTTATATATATAATATATGGAGTGGTTATTGGATTATATTTATATTATATTAATATTAAAATATATAAAGTATAAGGAGAGTTTAAGGCAATGATATTGTTTTCTCATAAAATGATTATAACTATATATTTATATTTAATAAACAACTTCCAGTTTTACATTTGGTGTATTTGTTTATACCCTTATTAGGGTAAATTATATCATATTTGAAATATAATAAATTAAATTATTAGAAAATTATAATTTTAGTATAGTGATTTATATTAGTTAAATTTACTATTAATTTTATTAAAATAAAAGTAGTAGGAGTTTCATTGTTCTTTATATAGTTTTTATGCTACTTATCCTCCTTTCTCTCTCTCATTATTATTATATTTATAGTATATATTATAAATATATATATTATATTATAATATATATATAAGTAATAGTATATATGTACACTAATATATTATATATTATTATATATTAATAATATTATATTAGTATTAACTATATAAATATAATATATTATTTATATTTATATTTAATATATAATAAATATACTTAAAATTATAATTTATATATATTATTATATAAATTATTATATATTATATAAATTATATATTATATATATATATCATATTATATAATATATATCATATATTGATATTTGGTCATAGGGGGAGGTTTACCTTAGATATATTTTTTTAGATAACATTTTTACAACTTCCAAATGTATTAATAATTATGATATAGATTTTGATGAAACGAGTTTAGTCCCGGTATAGTCCACAATTAACCTGATAAGTCAGTTGTTTTATTTACTTCCTTTTTATATATTCACCCGTAAAAGCTTGCTTTAAGGATTCCTACGGTGGTGCTAAAGCATATAAGCTTCCAGCCTACACACGACTACCACAGCATATATTACCCTACCCCCTTTCCACTGGCATGCGCACACCCCTCACTCTCACCGTATAATCATCTATTTCCGCCCTGAGTAAGGTACGTTGCTTACTACGAAAATGAGTAATATTAGTATATATACTGTCTATAAGATATTGAAGTGCACTAATAAATTAGTGATTTTGCAACCACATTTAAGGTCAATGTAGTAAGATAAAGGTACTTGAACCTAACTCTGTTAACCTATTAACGTTACGTATGTATCCGCAATACTGCAAGAAAAGTTTGAGTTGAAAAGTTAAAGTGAAGAAATAGTACGGTTAAACTAACGTACTGATTTCAGAGTAGATACTACGTGAGATATAATAGTTAGCTAATAGCCCATAAAAATCGAAATAAAATAACCTTGATTATTAGATGTTTTAGAATAATTAGTATATTATATAGAGAGTTAATATTAAATATATAATATATTTATATATATATATGTATATATTTTTGTATGATTATATGATTTGATTATATATATTATAGTATTATATGATTTAATATATATTATTTAACCGGTAAGGTCACATTGAGGTTGAGTTTGTCTGATCTTGACAAATTAACGTTTTGCATTGATTAATAGAAATATTATTGTGAAGAGAAGTTGAAAGCGTTTTTCAAACGATTAAAGTGCGTTCTTTCCGGACAGCTGCTTTAAGTTCATCCGGTGGCTAGCAGCTTTCTGCACCAAGACCCAAAACAATATATATAAAGGCAAATAAAAAAGTTAGTTCCTTAATATAGCTAAAATTGCCAATTGTTAATGGTAAATGCGTCATTCTATTAATCATATTTTTTTTACAGAGCGAAAGCAAAATTTGCCAGAGCTAAGTTTAAATAATAATCTTTGATTTGTAAAATTTAGAAAATATCCCTTCTGGAATTTTCCAAAATCTTTAATTTTTGATTTTCCTTGAAGAGTAAATTTATTTGATCTTATTTGACTTTCTTTGAGGACAGATCCCTATTTTCTTCTTGTGGAATAGATTAGTTGCACCAGTCAAGTTAGTAGCACGTGTCCTTGCCGTCATTGGTTCAGTGTACTAAAAATTCATCAAAGTATCAAAGTAAGTCCTTCGTGGTTCTCAACAACTAAAGGCAAGCGCAGTTCTTCCAGGCAGACAAAATACTATTATAGCCTAGACTTCAGTCATGAATTCTGACGTTTGCTTCTAAAATTATATGTTCGGAGTTAATGCGTATTGCATAGTATAAATATATATAAGCTACATATAGTAACTAAATTCAATGTTTTAATATTCGACCTTTCTTGTGTATCATTTGGCGCAAATAATTAGCCGCCAAGATTAAATACATACAGATATGAATTTTAAATTTGTAAAAGATTGGGTTTAGATACAGGATTTTTTTTTTAGTAAATAACTTTTTGAAGTGAAGGAAGATTCCCAAAATTTTTTTTTTGGAAATGTTGATCTACTTTATCTCGAAATACGCCATAAAGAGAAGCGGTAATTAAAAGAATTGAAGATATTTTGTTTTGTTATAACTCATTCACAAAGTTGCTTTACATTCGACTTGGGAATCAAGGCGTGTTTTTTCTCGATAACGAGACTTTCAAATTTTGAATTTAGTACTGCCGTCAATTTCACCTTTTTTTGACTACAAATGCAGTATATATTTATTAGAATAATTATTTATTTCCTTATTATACTTAGTCAATTAAAGTATTAACTATTTTAAATTGAACTTGGGTTTTTTAATGTCTTAACAAGATCTTAAGAGTATTTCTTGTATCCATATGTTTGGTGTTTGGGAGCTTAATTGAAAATAATATTTTGTCAGGCAACACAAAGTTTTTGAAACTTAAAAACGAGGCACTTGGAAAATTGAGAAGTCAACTGAATAACTCGTGAGTTGGTATAGCTCCGATCCCTTGTACATATCTACATAATATATTCATTTTACTATATTTAAATAATATTAGTTTATTAAAGTTTTTTTTCCTATTAAAGAATGAACTAGATTCAGAGAAACTTATTTAAGGTCCTCTTTTTCCAACTGTCCTAACCTTTATATTCTGATTGTAAGCCTAACTAGCGTTAGGTCTTTCTATCTTTCTGTTTTTATTCTAACTAAGCTTTCTCTGCCTCTAAAAGTCCTTAACCTTACTTAAGTTTGAAACAGAGTATGCCACGGTTAGTGCACTATTATGTAGCAAAAACATAGTACCTATCAATCACTACCTTTAATTTTACTAAAATTTTAGCCTCAAAGCAAAAGCTTCCTCCTAAGTTTATAAATCTTGGAAAATAAAACTTTAAAGCTAGATTTGAATTAAAATTAAATGGAGTTATAATGGTTTTTTGTTAATTAACTAGTTTAGGCTAGATTTCTCACATTTGGGTAGCAGCAGTTCACTCAACTGCTGTATTGTTCACTATCAGAGTATTTACTTCATGGGTTATATTTCTCAACGATTTCCAAGAATTTTAAAAGAGGACTTTTATCTTAATTAATTTTATTAGCTCATCTATTTAATTATATACGTCATCTTATATATGCTTATGAATTTCCTTGATACTTGATGCGTTCGTATATTTGAGTGAAATTATAAACGTAGGTGTTTTTTTGAAAATTAAAATTCACTTCGTCATTGTTTTTGATATTATCACTATTGGCTGAAATGGAAGAAAGCCAGTTACTTAATAAACTTCACATTGTATAACGAGACGATTTAAAAAGAAGCATGGAGGCAATTATAGCTAGATTAAGAAATAGCGGTAGTCCCCTCTTTTATTAAAGATAAAATATCTGAATTAAAAGGTTATTTAAAGTCTTTGGAGAAGACAGATAGAAGTATTTTGTCAAATATACTTAAATTTAAAGGTCTTAATGAATTTTATGTAAGTGAGCGTAACAGTATGTTTATTGATAATTAGATTTAGAAAATCAGATTGCACTTTATCTGACAACTAACAAAGCTAATACGCTTCTATTTAGTGAAGACCTGAAACGACCTCTTTTCTTAACTCTAACTGTAGGCTATTTCAATGTTCGTGATAGACTGTTCTAGTTTGTAACTTTTTAAGGAGTGAAAGGAGCTCAATGTCAGATAGGAGAAGTTTGAGGTGATTAGCTGATAAGTTTAGCATTTCTCACACCTCCGTTTTTGTCTTATTTAACTGTAATAGACGGAAACCCGTCTACTACAAGATGAGAAACTGTATACATTTGATAAGCAATCTGGAATATGTGCCTCTAATGATTAAACATTTGAGTTCTGAAGGCTCTAATTACGCACTGCTCTAGGATATTTTTAAAGAAGGTTTTTTCTTGATAAACTTCATAGTATGAAAAATAATTGTTAGGCTATTAGACATTTCTCCCCCTTCTGAAGATAATTTAGCTGAAGGTGTAAGATTTTCTTAATTTGAGGTTAAGGCTTAGCTTTATGACCTATAAGTCCTAGCGGGTTAATTCTTGCTCTGAACTTGACTGCGGTTTAAAAATGATTTGTTCACTTCGTAGTTAATTAATTACCTCCTAGTTTATAAATTTGTTTTAATCGATAAAACTTTAACTAATTAACTCAAAGTATTTAATGACGTTTTGAGAATTCGTCTACTTAATGAAACCTTGGAGCTGATGCACGAGGTCACAAGCAAGCATAAGTAATTAACTTTAGGAATAGTAATTTGGCAGATACCAATAGTAATTTTATATACCCTAATAATAATAGTTTAAGTATAATATAATTTGAATCAATAATAAGCATGCTGTGTTGGTTAATTAACAAGTGGCCATAGTAAAAGAAAATATACTCCACCCCGTCAAATTGGTTTCATTAGTATCCTTGAAAACTTTAAGACACGCAAATTTCGCAAATCTTAATGTCCTTTTAGAATGCAAGCAGCTTATATTTCAGGCTGTCCTGTCGGTAAATTTTGCCAGCAAATGTGCAGTCATACATGAATAAAATGTACCATGCTTACAAGACAATTGAACTAGCTAGAACGCTGTACAGCTGCATTTTGTAAGTTTTGCTCAATGCCAAGCATGCTACAGAGAATGTCCGTGTAATCAAGGGGTTTTTTAGATTACCTGCATGTATTGAAACTTTTTACTGCATATTTCTGCTTTAATGTAAACAGTGGGCATGTCTAATAATTCTATGGCAGTTCAAACTATGTCTATCTTGCATTAATTTAATAAGGGTGAACAAAACTATCTCCCATTTAAATAATCATTGCACCAAGGGGTAAAAATTGCCGTTTGTTACCTCTTTTAGACTTCTGGATCTGGAACGAAAGTTATTTAGGTTTAAAGTTGCTGGGCAGCTAATTAGATTGAAAACTTTTGTTATAGCATTAGCTATGACTTACATGTCGTTTTTCTTCCCCGACAGAAAAAACTTTCTTTCTTCCCAGACTTTCTATATGGATGTGTCGTCAGTTTAGTTCCTTTTGCTGTGCTCATAGATTGATTCTTTGATATTTAAATTTTGAAATACTGTTTAAGAATGGCTTTAGGAATATAAATAAACTTGGGCACAGTGTAATTTCTTTGAGTAGATAAGCATGGTCGTGAGGATTTTGTAGAATTGCATGCTTTAATTGGTATAGACTGTTACAATATTTGCCATCTTTTTAATTTGAGAGATGTATGAATGAAGCTTGTTTTAAGATCTAATTTTAGTTTTAATTGTGTGATATTATAATTGTTTCTATGAACCAAACCCTGAACGCATATGATGTGTATATTTTTCGCTTCCGTTCACCTTTGTTCGTTGGTGGCCTTCAAATCTGTTAAACAAAGAGAGGAATGGGCAATAAGATTTTCGTGATGACGAGAAGGGCCTCCGCATTTATTAGAACCATCAAATTATCAATGGTCATGTATGTTCAAATTGTATAAACGAATGTGTCTTCTAATAATTGAGGCCCTTCGTCTCACGAAAATCTTGCCAATTCCTCTCTTGTTAATCAGGTTTTAAGTCCTTCCACCTAATACTTTAATCCATTGTCAAGTATTTTTGAAAACAGTGTAGTAGAGCATGGTCTAGATAAGATATTTACTCTTGAAAGCATTGGTATTTTAGATGTTAATGAAGATATGGCTAAAGCCGATATTTTGCAAGTTTCTGAATTTAATAAAAACATAGTTTTTAAAAATAGTCACTACTTTGTGAAACTCCCCTGGAAGGAAACCATTGACTGGTTCTCTAATCATATTGTTGCCGTAAAGTCCTGATAGAGTTTCTCTAATTTACATTATAAAAGATTTATTTGATGTAGTTGCAGTTTAACCAACAGTTGGATGATGGTATTATTGAAAAGGTGGATATAAACCCTTCAGAATATGCAAAATTTATTTTCATTCCCCATCGGCCTGTCCTAAAGACTGAGGCTCAGGTTACGACCAAAATGCGCCCAGTTTTCAATTGCTCTCAAAAACCAACGTAAATTTGCTTCTTGAATGAGAGCTTGCTATCCAGGGTCCTATATTCCTCACTCCTAAATTAATACTGAGAAATTTAGTGTAATGAACTATTCATCCTGCTGATATTAAACAGGCTTTTCTTGCTATTAAATTGCTTACTGAAGAGGATAGAAAGATTTTGTTTTTTTCTTGGTAGAAAATGGCAAAATTGTCACTTACCGCTACACCACCTTGTTGGTTTTGTTAGCAACCCTTTTATTCTCCATTTTGTCATAAAACACCATGCCTCTAAATTTCCAGATAATTTATGCTAGGACTGCTTAGCAAGGCCACTTTTATGTAGATATTCCTTTATACTAGCAATAATCATTTTAGAATAGAGTACATTTATTATAAGAGCATGTGTAGAATGGCATGAAATCCTTAAACTTAGATATTGGGAATTCTAATAACTTGCCAAGTAAATTCTATGTTTGAAGCTGGATGGAAATTTGCTGCGCATGATGCCCGGAAGAGAAGTCTTAAGTGTTATAGATATTCAATTGGAAAATGGATAGGCCTACATGTGGCGAAAGTGACCTCAACATAAGATGCAATACTAAAAGCAAAAGTTTTGGTCAGCAATTCTCTTTTTGATCCTTTGGGGACTAATCTTGCTTTACGTTAGTGGGTAAAAGTAATGATGAGACATATGGGTTTGAAGTCCTAAAGTAAGATTTGGGATACTGTCCTATATCCTAAAATTATAACTGAGTGGAAAAGGGTTTCTTTTTTCTCTTAATAAGGCTTCTGAATTATCTTTAGGAAATGGCCCTTGATAAGATCATAGGTTTATGGTTTGCATGTTCTTTTGACAGTTTCAAAAACATCTTTATGGATTTATAGTATATTGCATGCTGTGATAACATTTCTGAATTATTCTTTTCTAAGGCTAAAATGGCCCTTAAGGAGTTGAGCATCCCTTGTTTTGAACTTATGGCTGTTGTGCTTGCTTTTAGTGTTTGCCCAGCATTTTGTCTTCCTTTGAAGATATAATTGTTAACATTTTTTAAAATTTAGTTTAGATGCCCAGGTGCTTTCCTTGCTGTTAACAAATAACCCTAAGTGTAAATGTTAAACCATTCGAAATTCTATATAAATGCATGATTTGGCGACTCATGTTTTCTGCATTAATTTGCCTATATTTTTGATTGTTTAGGGATGTTAGGCTCATATCCTGCTGATTATTGACCAAAGTGTTATCATTTATAATAAATTTGTGGAAATAAAAATTCTGGTGAATGGAACCTCCATTCTTGTCTAATGATTTTAAAAAATTGTGCCTACACATCGAGCCATTCCTATGTTACCTCCCTGAGTGTAAACTTAAGTCCTTTGTACATTTTACTGTGACTAATGCTGTTGATGATATGTCTTAAGAATTGAAAGGTTTTCACGTTTGATAAGTTGATTTAAGATAACTACTTATCTGTTTAAATTTAGGTATATTAAAGTGGTGGAAGCTGATCCCCCAAGTGTGCTATGGTTTATTGGATTAGGCTATGCAACTTGCATGTTTTGGTAAAAGAAATTAGTTTCTCAAAGCTAATGATGATTCTCAGCCTATTCCCTCTCTGTTAAATATCCTAGATCTATTTTTGGCTGATATGAATTCTCTCGCTCTCATGGAGGTAATTTCATAAGTCTCTTCATTTTAGTTTTGATATTTGTAATTCCATTAGCTGGCAAATGTAAACCACTTCACCAGCATGATTTATTTGAATGCTCTATATCTCAAAGTTCAGCTCTGGGGACAAACTACTTAAACAATATGTTGAATAAAGGGTTCTGATCTCTCAAGCAGACAAGCGTATAAAATACCTGACTTCCTGTTTATTATGTAAGAAATATAATGCTGCTCTGCTCACAAGTTCTCCGAATTACATTGCAAAAATACCAACTAACTTTGATCAACCTTCCATCATGTGGAGTTGATTATCAAGTCATGTGTTCTGCTTAAGAAGCACAGAAAGTAGAGATACAAAATGTATATTTTACTTTTTACCTTGTTGAGCATTAAGGCTACACTGGACTTGTTTCCTTGACATGTCTACAGAAGAACTTTCTACTTGTGCTTTCAAGTCTGCAATAGGTTACATTATTCTTGCTCACCTGTACTCTGGATACGTTCGACTTTTGGGAAAATCAGGAGATATCCAGTAATGTATTTTATCCCATAGAGATTTGTGGATCACCTAACTAGTGTCACATTAAGCATATTAAATTTCCTCTTATGCGCTTTAATTGAGCAGCTTGGGAAAGGCTTATTAGGACTGTTAAAAATTGCTTATATTAAAACTGTGCAAACTAAAAAGCTTTTCTTATTTTGAACTACTGACCATTATCCTCGGTTCAAGACGCTATAAATTCAAGACCTCTCAGTTATAATTCGAAAAATATTTAAATATCATTACTCCTAATTCCTTTCTGTAAGAATGCACTCTTAATTCGCTTTGTCCTTTAGAACTGGAAGATCCATGGAAGAGATGGACATGGGATTAGTTAGTAATACTTAATATAAATTAGTCTAGCGATCTGACAATATCATTAATAACTCTTGAAGATAATTTACTATAGCTTTGTTATCTAAATATATTATTTGTTGAGTCTTAAGATGAGCTATATGTATACATAACTTTTAGTTATTCAGTAAGTCTACTTAGACTTAATATCGTATAATAAGTGTTAGTGATTTAGATGTTATATGTATACTCAATTTATAATATAAATAACTTAGCTCACAATAACTAAAGATCCAAACCCTTACTTAGGATAGTGGGAAAGGGTTCTATAGTGAAAAGTTGTATCTAAAAGATAATTAATTTAGGTATCATAAAAAATAACCATCAACACATATGGTGGTAAATATATAACTGTATGATTATTCATTTACATTATTATCCTAATTTGCAACTCTACTGTATAATACCTATAATGCAATTGTGATTACTATATACGTATCAAATTCATTTACATTTAGGGGCATAAAATCATAGAGTTGAATGAAGAATTATATTTCGAATCTAATTATTCATGTCTTTGAATATAATAATAAAATATACTTCATTTATAATTACTAGAATACCTAATCTACCTTACTAAGTATTTTGCTAAATAGAAATAGGTCAATTAAGTATTTGTTAAAAGAATATAGTCACCTGCATAGAATAGGCTTGCTGTGAAAAGTATTATCAGGTAGTAAATTATCCTGTAATATATAGAAATAAGACTGTGATTAATATTTTTGGTCATAAATTATTATTAGTTTATTACTATTTTTAAAGAACTATCAAATGATTATAGTATATTTAAAGTATGTGTTAATAGATTTTATTTGTTATCATTAGTAGTGGTTGTAGTATGATTAGTGAGTGTAGAGCTTGTAATTAGAGTAATTATTGTCATAAATTAATGTACGCACGTTTTATTAATAATGTAATGATACTTTATATTATATTCAGTTGAATGGCGACTAGTGAAAGTAATGTTTCGCCATGTTTGTTCTGTTAAACTTGAAATTTAATTGGCGCTTTGCTTCAAAAAGTTGGGTGTTTGTTACAATTTTGAAGATCATTTCCGACCTTTAATTTGCCTCCAGTAAATTGTTTTTTGCTGGGAGGATGGTTATACAAATTACTCTCACACACTACTACTATTATTACATTACTATTATTGTTATAACCTATCACTCATTTTACTTTATTAATTATATATAGGTTACTATTAAAAATAATATAATTTTTATTAAGAGTCTTAAGAGCTTCAAAACAGTGATTTTTATAAAATATCTTAACATGTCTGCGTATATAATAATGTTTAGTAGTATTATTAACTTCATTTGTGTACATATATATAGTTATCATGTGAGATGTTATTGAGGGAGGACATATTTTATGTAGAGTATTCTGAAACTAAACATATATTTAACTTATCTCTATAGTCTATCCTCATGGTTTTTTCATAATACTAATCTCAAAAGTTTATTTATGCATACTATCATAAAAATAATATAGAGTATTGAAAAAATTGAAGATAGTCAATAGTGAATATAACTCTAGTATTGTATAAATATAGACTTCACTGATCCTTATAAGCATAATCACGCTTAGTATATTATAACTAGATTTTTATATATATTTTATATTATATTTAACATTAAAATAATTTATATATAGTGAGTGAACGATGTCATTAATGATATTTATTTGTGACTACTCACTTAATTATATAAGAATATTGAGAATTGTTTCAGAGAATACTTTATGTTATAAGGTACTTCTATTTGTTATCCTAATAGCTTTGAGTACTAAACTACCTATTTATATTCTGATAATTATTTAGCAGGACTAGCAGTTGTAATGATATTATTCTATTCTATTCTTTTCTATTATATTATAATATCTAAAAACATACATTCTATCTAATAAATCTTCTAATAAATCCTTTAATGAATCCTCTAATAAATCCTTTAATAAATCTTGAGTATGAATAAACAGATATATAACTTCCACGGATTAGCATATAATTAATTAATAGTATGTAGGTTCAAATAATCTAATATTTTACTATCAAACTATACCTTAATTAACACTATATAATAATATTTTATAATAGACCTCAACATAAAGGCTTCCTCACTTATAGTATGTTAAAAATTCTTTTAGAGTGAAATACATAAATTCCTAAATATTAATTTATGAAATTTTAATAATATTAATAGTGATAATGATATTGTGTTTTGTGTAAATTAAACTATTTAGGCTGTAAATGTACCGTATATATAATATACACTCACATTTATTTAATAAGTACATAGAATATATATACATGGTTCAAGTAGCTATGTGATTTGACATAATATAAAAAGAATAAGTAATTTTACTTATTCATAGTTATTAAGTGTCTACATAACAATATAAATTAACTAGTAGTATAAATATTTGTATACACAGTTAAATATATAAATATATTAATATTTATATTAATTACATAATTTAAAATTCAGAATAAGATATTTATGTAATAATAATTATCGGAACAATACTTTAATAAAAATAGCCTCATTATTTAATAAAAAACATATTTACATATTTTTCATAACGTATGTATCTCTAAATAAAAATAAAAGTACAATGATCGCTTATCAATTTGCTCTCGTACGATAAATTTGAGTTAATAGTCACAAATACTTTCGTGAGGGATTATCACATATAGACGAAACTATATAAATAATTACTACTCTATTCATAAGCTATTCTTAACATGCAGATATATAATATTATATATATGGCGTTATTTTCACGACAAAAACAGTAAAAGTAAAACTGTAATATAATCTTTTTAGTTTTCACTTTAAAAACATTACATACGGGCTAATCCACAATTGAAATTTTTAGTCAAATAATATGCAAATAAATAATTTGACGAATTATGAAATATAATAAAATCACATTTATCTATATAAAAATTCCATATTATATATTATTATATATTTGCTTTATCTCACTCATTGTAACTAATTAAATACATGACGAATATTACAATACTACACTTAAATATACACATATATAATGGCCAACACATTATTAATCACTTATGTGAGTATATAAGGATGCACGAATCAATTTAATTTTACACTCTACCGTATATTTGCCATTTTTCGTTATCTATTCTTCTCTCTAATTTTCTAATCAAATAAATTTCTAGGTACACACCATTATATCAAATAATTTTAAGCACAATTTAGAAATATATGCTCTACAACTACATACGTATAAAGGTGAGTAATTATCTTATATAAACTTTATTTGTAAAATTTATTTTTCTTATTAAATTACTGAGTTAATAATAATTTGATTGAAATCTTATCACACTTCTCCCAATTCAAACAAATAGTATGAACGGCGTAGTAGGTCGTTTTGATGAATGTTTCTAGTTAATAAGATTGTTATTTCACATTCATTCAGAAAAATTAGCTTTAAATTCTAATTTCTTACCAATCGTTTCAAATGTTCATTCGTTAGGTGCTACTAAATTATTTGATATTATGACAAATACATGAATATATAAAAACATACATTGTTATTTATATTTACTTTATCATATATATTCTATCGTCTTGAGTTTTATTCCAACCCTCATATGCTTACCTCATTACAAAATATAACTTTAGTGATAATATAAATAATATTATTGTAAATCTAAAATCACTATTCTAGAATAGCATAAAAATATTCGTGTACTATATATAATATAACTAGGACTTTATAGCTGATTTATTACTTATTCAAAAGCGTTAATTCACAACTAAAACATTACATAAATGAAAAATCACTCAGGTACACATAAAGAAGGAATTGTATATATTATACAATATATATATATGTATAAAATAAATTTTACGTGATAATTAAAAAAATGAAACTTGATGATATTTTTATAATAAAAATAAACATATACTGAGTTTTATGAGTTATTATTATTGAGCAATTTGTGTATAAAGGTAATAATAAGATTATAAGTATTAAATCCATAGTTTTTTAAGTATACTACGATAATTCTCGAGGCTAATTAATACAGATACCGTATATGTATTTACGTAAAAAATTATTTAGTAATCATCATTGTGATTATACTATAAATGGAAGCTAACGTGAGTGATAATTTTATGTGAGATAATATTAATTAAGTAAAATGAAAAAAAAACTATATAATAAAAATATTGTTTTATAATTAAACATAAAATATAATAAAAATATTAGTGATTTACTAATCATATATTGATTATGGTATTATTTATCGAATTATTGGATGAAATATATGATTATTAATGATATAAATTATCATATAAATTAATAAACATATCAATCACATATATGAACTAACTACCCGCAATTTACTTAATATTGTTTATTATACTAAAATTATTTTTCGTGTACATATATTATCTCATAAAATATTCGGTACTGCAACGGGTAAAAGAGCAATCAATTATATCAAAGTTCTGCGAGTCAATTTTTAATGCAGCAATGGCTTTAATCTCTCACTATATTTGCTTAAATAAAAATATATGTTATATTAAATTTTCGTTCGTTATTATCGTGATCAAAACCTATATAGTATAGTAAAATCGTGAGTGAGTATAAAAAAAATAATAATATAATGTTAATAATAATATTATAGTAGTGAAATTTTATATTTAATTATTGAAATAAGGGTTGTATTAATTTATTTTAATATACTTACTTAAATTATTATATTATTTTTTTATATATTAATATTATACAATCACATGAGAAATTTAGTGACATTATTTTCATTTTGTTGTTAATTAAGAGATGAAGACAAAATTTTTTAATATAATCTATTATTATGCGCTAAAGGTTGATACTCAAAATAACGAATAATATACAAAACTGTATGACATTGTTATATTTTAGCCCATTATGCAAAAACAACACGGCTTTATACGTTATTTACGTATACTAATTTATTCTATAATTTGTTAGCTATAATAATTTATAGATACATAAAAACGACTTTTTTAGTAATATTATTATTTTACCTATATATTATCGTACTACTAAAAGTTATAGTGACCAAAAATTACGAAAAACGCTATAACATATAACCTCCGATACTATGTGAGATTTATTATTCATCATATTTTATGCCTTTGTGTTTAACGCTCGATAAGTATATTTGCTATATAATTCATGATTAATACTCATCTGATTAGCAAAGGTAAGCAAGAAAAAAGTAGAGTGTGACAATATGTATCTGAAACGTTTGATTTCTATAAGGCGCAAAAAAATATTAATATATTTGAAATTCAGCTGAAAAGCTTTTTTTAATTGAGACAAATTTCTTTGAAGTTTAAAAATTTGCAACTCAAGAAGATTTAAAAAAAACGAACGAAGGTCGAAGAAGTTAAGCTAAAAAATGATTCCAATAAGAAGAAAAAAAAAGTTAAAGAGAGCTTTCAGAGAAGTCGGAGAATGTAGACATAATGAGATTTGATACCTTTTTTAGATCGCTATTATTGGAGAGACTAAAAAGAATTGATTTTAGTAACAGACAAAGTAATGGTGAGTGGCAAACACAACTTCTTAAAAAATTGCAATATTACATTTTATTGCACATTTATACTTGATTTGTAGTATCTGGGATAGTAAAAATGCTAGTT
Organism: Trachelipus rathkii; assembly: GCA_015478945.1. NCBI lineage: Eukaryota > Metazoa > Arthropoda > Malacostraca > Isopoda > Trachelipodidae > Trachelipus > Trachelipus rathkii. The sequence continues at coordinate 14,903 of JABUQX010033420.1, forward strand.
ACTTTTGCATTTTTGGATGACAGAGCTCATACGGAGAATATTTTGAAGCAATTATACATGTGTATATTTGTGGGAATAGATGCGCTATACTAGTATAGGTTAAGTTTAGTCATTTATCTAATATGTGTAGTATGGCGATGAAGATATATGTTGAACGCAGGACATCAGTGTCAATCCTGCACGTTATTACATTTCCTACAGAATAGTTGTACGGGTTTGCAAATGGTCTAAATCGGGGAAAGCGCTGATATATATATAATTCAAAGAATGGAAGCGAGACGGTGAGGTGACTTAGGAATATGAGTAGTACTGTGTAACCAATAGCGCTTAATTGAAGGCTTAGAGTTCCGAATGGATTGGAAGGAGAGACTTAGATAATTCAGTATTAAACTTATTTTAAAAGAGTACAAGCAGATAAAGAGGGAACTGTTAGGATTATGTTTGATCCAAAAACTATGTGCAATTGAGTATTGTAAGGAAAAGAAATGTATATATTGCTATTTTATCAATTGGTATGAAAAGTGCGTTGTTAGACTGACTTGAGTATAAACTGAATCAGCGGAAAAAGTAAATATATAAGTGAATTGGCATACATTAAAAGAAGTTATTGTTATAGAGCTAATGTTGTATAATCCATCAGTAGTTATTATATACATTAGAGAGATCACCATCATCATGGAGAAATAGTAAATCTTGAATATGAAGATAGACATTATAATGTATTTTAGGTATTTATTAATAAGAGATTATCATATATATAGAGTATAACATACATAATAGGATACCGTGGAATTATAGATGAGTTATTTTATTACTACTACACAAATTTATAATATATTCCATAATTAATGATTTATAAAACAACAATAAAATATAGCCAATTTTAAAAAAAGTTCCCGTAACTTAAAATATTAATATAAATGTATTAAAAATTAAAAATATAAATAATAAAAATATTTAGAAGTTTATACTGTTTTTCGAGACTCTACCCTTATACGTAGTCATCTCTACTTTACAGTTCTGTAAGGTAAGAACTAAGTATAGGTTGGTATCTCTAGGGGATAAACGAAACTCTTATAATTATTTTAATGTTATTTTTTCTCACTCCTCTTCCTTCTGAATTTGCGAACCCCTTCTCTATAAGCTATTATTGTTATAATATAGATTGCTTTACTCTATTTATATAGTATATAGATATATGTTATATAATAAATTTTTATATATATATATATTTATTATATATATATATAATATAATATATTAATATATATATTAGTCATATAAGTTATATATATATATATTATACTATATATTATGATATATATATTATATTAATATTAAATATAATAGATATAATTAATTATAATTTATATAATTATAATATTATATTATTTAATATTTATTATATAATATATATATATATATAATATTATTATTAATTAATTATTATATCATTACAAATTCTTTATTATAATATTATATAATTTATAATTTTCAATTTTAATCGCAAATCGCGCATATTCTAACGTATGTGTCCGCCGAACTGTGTGAAGCGGGAGATAAGTGTGGCGTTACAGACTCCTCATTTATTCAAACACATTTATCCCCTCCTCATCGTCATTGCCAATAAAGCCACACGGCTCCTCGACACGCTGGCCATCTCTATAAGCCCTTGCCGCCCCAACCCAGGAGGCAGATGAATCTAAAAATATTCTTTCCACTATGGACTCCGACCTGCTTAGAGATATTCACTCCGCCCAGGTCCCTTCACTTCTGCTCTTATTCCCTCCTAGACAAATATCTTTATATACCATCTCACAATTATCTCTACATCCTATCTGTTCTCTTTTTCCCCCTAACACTTCTACCTTACCTTATTTCTCCTCTTGTTTAATTTCATCACGCAACTACCAACACTACTATACATTATATCACACTTTCATACTGTTTTCCTCGAGTTGCTCATCTCTCAATCGCCATAACCATCTTAAATCAATATACCCTTATTTTTTCATCCGATCTGCTTTTACCCTAACAGAAAAGTTATCCGACCCTATTTTCCTGTAAACCAATACATCATTCCGTACATCCCTTCTATAAACACCATTCTTATTCTACATCCTCTCAATTCTACTTTAAGTGACCTTTCACATCCGAAACAACAATCCCTCGCCTCGGTTCATAAGTCCCGCCTTAAGTAATCATCCATACATCTTGCCCAACAGGATCACATATTACCTTTCCGGGCTGGACTCTCCCGTCCGACATTACAATCCACGTTCCAGACCTTTCTCTCATAGTGTTTGCACAAACGTACATAATCTCTCCCTCTGTTTCCCTTCTCTTCTCTCGGGCCAGCTGGTTAGCCTATGGTTTCAGATTCTCTCGTGGCATATACAATCACTTATCTTGACTTTCTGTGATAGACTCTCGAACCAACCCGGCCGCTTCCTAATAATAATATTCTCTCAGTACACTCAAGACTCTCATATCACTTCGACTCATAATTTATAAAGTGCTCTATATAATTCTTCACCTGCCATTCATTACACTCCCTCTCCTTACCTAGCATACTCCATCCCTAATAAATATTCTAAAAAAATCCTTTAACTTCTACAATACTAACCCCTACTCTATACCTATAACTACTCATCTCCTCATACACATCATCTACTCTCCTCATAGCACTAAACACTTTACTCTTACCTTATGGAATTAATATTTAATTTAAAGGCCCCTTTTGTCCACCATATCTCTCAAAACTCCTCTCACCATAAAGTTAACCTACACCAGCTTTCAGCGAGCTTACTTATCGCTTTTCAACTAGGGCTTAATGATATCATAACCGCAATTTAACAGTAATCTTATTCACTTCCCTTCTATCATATTGCCCATTCATAACATTAAATCCACCCTCACCTCTACCCTCCCTCACCTTCCTACTGCAAACACTATATACTCTCATAAACAGATTGAAATTAATTAACGCCACGGCGAGCCACATTAAACATACACGCCCTGCCACATCAATTCCTTATCACAGCCAATTTTACCACTACAACTAGGTCTGTCATCGTCGGCGCGTCACCAATAACACAATTCTTCCACACAACATTCTTCTATTTTCTATTTCTCCTCCACTAATAAACGCTTTCACTATAATTAACTTTTTTCACCTTTATATATCCTAAACCGGTGTTAGTCTGTTCCTCCACGAACTAAGGGGTCAATTAATGTTTCTACCGTCATATCGCAGTTTTCACCTCCATAGAGTTCATCTTACCGGGTGATTTCCACTTCTGGGATCATTATCCTGTATATCATCGTATTTATATTTGATCTTACATATTAAGAGAATCACAACACATATCCCAGCTTTCAAACCTTTCCTCTCTATGAAATTTGTTCTTTTTACTTTTCATAAGACCATATACTATTATGTACCACAACATAATGAGATAAACAAACACCCTCTACTACATACATAACAACTACACTTGCTTATGGTCGCCCTATCATCTCTTTTTCCTTTTCACGTTTTATTTATATTTTTTTCCATTTAACCTCCTACATACCTCTACTTCATCAGTATGGTATATATACAGAGTACACATTGTCCTAACCATTTACCAACACTGGTAGCTAACTAAACTGGAGATCGAATCCAGTTATTCCTTTCATAATTTATATTATTTACACAGTGTGATCCAGGTACCTAAACCGAATTAAATTTTACAGAGAGTAAAAGAAAATAGAAGAAAAACACTATTTACATATCCTTTTTGCACTCACAATTTTCCTTTCTTTCCTCCGTGCCCGATAACCCCTAATTGGTTTTCTACTATCTTATCCTCCAATCAAACCCTGTTTTCCAGTTAGGGGATATACTAGGTACAACAATCTATATTTACATGAATATTTCCTTACATCCATAATTCCTACATACCTGGCGGCCTTTGCATGCTAAGGGTACTTTCCAGATATATCTTCACACCCACTCATTCCAGTATCCAATGACGCCGACTTTCTTTTCTCTATTTCCGGTTATATTCACCACTATTAGCCCTTAGCAATTATTTCTCCTTAAATTTTGTAATTACTCATACATAATTAACCTCGCTCTCCACGCTCCGGCCCCACAAGGGAATTTTAGCTCATTTATCTCTACATCCTCACCAATACCTTGCATCTATCACTTATCCTCTACGCTCTACCTAGCCCATCACTCCTTCATATCATAATTATAAGTTATCCACTTGGTATCACTTTCAAGAACAATCTAATTGGTATTCATTTCAAGAGTAATCTACTGCTACGTCCTATCCACTACCACCATCTCTCCCTTAATTATATTACCTCTCCACCCAACTACGTATTACCGTCCTTCTTCTTCCTTTTTTTTATTTTTATATTTTACATTCTTTTCCTTTACCGATATATTACTTATTACAATCCACCAGATATCAAACTTTATCCAGTTCATTCTTCTTCTAACAGCCATTGCCCTTCTTTTATTTTAGCTCTTATCTCTTTCGACCTCTTAATGCTCAGAAGCCAGGACGCTACTAAAGTTGTAATGGACTTCCTACTTTCTACTATCCTTTCTAATTTAATATTTCCCCCTCATTCCAAGTCTTTTAATTATTAATTATCCTAACTATCAACAAACTTTCTAATTTGCACATTATTGCTCAATAATATGTTTCCTTATTTCCATTTGTATACTCGTAATAGTAAAAAATATAAAATAATTGGAATTATTAAATTTAACCAAAAAGATTGAATTTCTTAATGTAATCACCTTCGCGAATCACCTATTTACCTACCTTATATTCACAACCGGGATTCTCCATATATTTTCCTTACTGCTTGCACTCTCTACTTCTCTTTTACTTACCACATACACACTGGTGCTATTATCTGCTTCATCTTTCACATATTAACTCTCTTCTATCCTCCTCGTTATTCCACTCCACTAGCCTATCTCTACCCCTCTCTTTCCCAGAGATCGTACCGTGCCGCTGGGCTTCTACGTTTTGTCCTATCCACATTCAATGTTCTTCTTTTTCCACTCAGGAAAGGCCGAGTTGGCAGCCGTGGTGCCCTAAAATTTCGTCCAGAAACCACCCTTTGCATATCCTAGAGCGTGCGGCATAACAACATCACACATTCACTATTCCTAAACTAATATGTAATGGTAACACTCTTTGTTATTATACCATCTTTGCGCACAAAATACCTGGCCTCGTTCTCGTCCCGCGCGTCCCGCGTATTATCTGGCATATTCACGAACCAAATTTTGTCTACACCAACACACCTTTATTATTCACCCTCTTAGCAATTATGCCTATTTTATTGAAAATGAGAATAGATTGAGATCCGCCGATAATAGCTTGCCGGCGTATCCTCTGTAACCTCTTCATTAAAAAAGCATTTATACCCTTAAATATTACAAATAATCTATTGAAGATTTATTTAATTCCTCCAAACAAAATTTGTGACAACACACTGCTTTGTTTAAAGAAAAATTTGTTAACCCAAAATATCTCCGCAAGGGCCTTCATAATTCTATTAGTAACCCGCCATATCTCTCCCCCAAGAGTATGAGTGCGATCACTTTCTTCCATGGTAGCTCTATTCTTATAGCTATGTGCTCGACGTTACCGTTTTAAAGGCAAGTTTATTCCTCCACGTATGTCATGCCATCATCTGGGCGCCCGTTGTAAAACGCAGAACACACGAACCTTCTTTCTTACTCACAGCACTTTCTCCGGCATTATCATGTTCCGTGCGCTCCCTGCAAACGCAGCTCCTAAATTATTCCACGACACATTTTAATAGTTCTGCTGAGTGAAATCTTAAAGCGTTCAACGAAACTTACTACCTCTGCTCTTTCACCTTCCCCACTTCGGCCGGGCGACAATGCATATTAAATCAAAGATTATCTTTTCTTGCGTTCAAGTATAGCAGCAGAAATTGTTATCACAATATATACCATCGATAATCCTTTCGCGCGCCCCTCTAAACACGCAAAACTATCACGACACCAACACAACATCATAATCTTCAGGTATATTTCTCCTTAAATCAGTTCACAATGAAAACAAACAGTGCTCTGTGCTACTCGGTCCTGCGTCTTTCTAAAACCTCCTCGCTCTGCCTCCATACAATATTATACCGTCATTGTGTGAGCAACAAACGAAGGAAGCATAAGTGTTAATGATGGTTGCCGTAGCGCACATTAGCGAGATATATTATACCCATTCATAATATACCACTGATATTTTCAATTTATATACCTACACACTATAAATGCGTCTACCCAGAACTTCACGTAGCTAGGATTTACAAATCCTTTCTACGTTCTCTCTCATCCACAATCTATTATCGCGCGGTCATAGACTAGTGTAGCCAAAGAGAGCGAGATCAATCTCTAATTCTCACTCCGCCTGGCATTACTTGCTCGTACCATCGTTTTTCACATGTCATTAATTCTCAACAAATACATATTTCTTTGCCTTAAGAAATAAATATCATCACAAAGGGAAACCCTCTCATAACCGGAACAATCTACACTAACTTTCTTTTCTTACTTTAGTCTTCTTCGCTATTCGCGTTTTCGCGTTTTAGCACATTCCAAAGCCTATAATAGTTATGCCAATCAAACCCTACCAACCATGATTTCCCATCCCATACGTTCCTCGCTCCCATTCGTGCAATTTTCTACTAGTTGCAATGTACCACCTCTCACAATGGTCTTTAATTACGTTTACCCATCTTGCGTTCTTACTGATACTTCATGTAAGCCTAACGTGGCTCGGCTCCCCCGGATAAAAGAATAACTGCCTATTTTATACTTAATTAGATTATTACTTTCGTCAAATCCCCGTCTGGAGACCCTCATGATCGAGCATTTATTATGGATAGTACCATTCTTCCCCCACGCGTGGATATTGAGTAATTCGGCGACTCTACAACTATTACCTCTTTCAAGATAAGGGTCTCTAGCGCGGAAACTCGAAATAAATATAGCCCCTACCGTTTCCAAGAAGCCCCGAACCTGCAGCCCGGGTGGCGCATGACAGCGAATTCTAGCAATCGGGTTTCCAGCGCACCGCTTCACCCCTCTTTTGAAGCACCCTTATCCAATTACCGACAATCTAACAATGATAGCGTTAAAATAAAAAAATATATCAAAACACCTCTAACCCCCAATCTTGCATTTAATAAATACCATTGCAAAGCAAATTATAATGATTAGTAACATAAAATAACACCCCAATATTATCTCTATGCAGGCTGGACCTTAAAACTCACTAGGTGAAGGGGTATAATTTATGTAATAATCCATAACAATTTATCTTAATATTCCCAAAAGACATGTGTGGAAATGGCTTATATTCTCGCCAAGTGTGACCTATTATCGCGATCTCCATAGCTGTGGTGTAATATATGTTGAGTTTCAAGAAAAAACACTTACTAACATTTATTTACGTATATAATGAGCATTAACCCCACCGGAGTATATAAAGAGATGGTTTCACAAAATTTGCATGTGTAGTTGCGATATACTCATACGTAGAGTGCAACTGGCTCGTGAGCGGGCTGCGCCAAAAGCATGTTGGCAACAGAGTACTATTTCTCGGATACAGTAGATCAGCGTGAAGATAGCCGATCACCAATGTTTCGAGGCGCATTGATCAACACTGAGATATGTACGCGTAGAGGCTGTCAATACTGCGTGCTGTGGTAATGTGAGGATGAGAGTCAGGTGCGTGACCACGGGTGGACCCGATACGAAGTGAGTCATCGTGGGGATTACTACAGTCATATCTTCAGTCAGAGCTACGGTGAGGTTAGTCATCACATGACTTTTGGAGATATGGATTAGAATGATATTAGACCACAGCATCGGGAATACTAAATAACCGTGCAACAGAGGGTAATATAATAAGTGCTAGGACGACAATGAAGAGATCAGGCGATATGATTAGACTCAGCAGACCAACGGTTGAAAGTAACGGTTGGAAATAAGGAGTACCAATTAATGAACCTGTACGGGGAATCCTTTGGTTTACCTATCATCCCACTTCATTATAAAATCTTCATTGTTCTCTACTGAATGATTGTCTCCTTCCTAAAAAAGGAATTTGTTTTTTAATAGGTATTTGATACTGTTGTAAACTCATCTCTCTCTCTCTCCGTATATAATATATATAATTATATTATAATATATATATAAAATATATAATACATAACACTATTATATATAATTATATATAATAATAATATATATAGATATTACCCATACACACACAATTTATATACATATATATATAATAAATAAGTAAAAGGTTACTAAATAATTGTAATGTAAATTTAAAAAACTTGACTCTAGTCAACTTTGTTGAGTTTAAATTTAAAAATAGGTTGACTGTGTTTAGCTCCAGTTCGATTGTTATAACTAAATTGATATATACATCAAACGAAGTTTAAATAAAATAAACATCATTTTCATAAATATTAGGGAAGTTTTCTAAAGTTTTACAAAATTTTTTTTTCTATTTCTTTAACAACTCTTATTCGCATCTGTTGAATAAAGAAAAGATTCTATCTGGTTACTAAAAAAATAATTTGGCATTTTGCTAATTTATAAGTATGACCTGTTAATATGAAAGAAAATTTTTAGCGCACTCGTTTTTTTTTTTTATTTGTTTTTCTTTTTTTTTTTTTTTTACTTTTGCTAAGTTCCAAAACTGCATACTTTAATGGAAAACATTTCGACATTGACATATAAATTGGCCTCTTTTTTGATACATCAATGAACGTTAACCGTAAGCAAAACCATTAAGCCTAACGCTCTCCCACACACACTCATTCTTCACCTAGCACCATCTCCTTTCAAGTATGTATAGAAGCTCCCTGCGGAAAAAAAATTATCCGATCTCCCGTTCCGATGTGGGCTTTAAGTAACCTTGTAAATATATATATATACTCTATTATTATATATATATTAATAATAATAATATAAATCCCTAAAAAGATACCTATACATGATATACTATATAGTATATTAATATATGAATATATATTTATATATATGATATATATATATAATATATATATACTACCATAATATTATTCGAAACACGTCCGTCGAAGTGTGGAAATAAGATAACCAGAAGGGAATTGCGAAAAAGAAAAGAACAGAAGAGAGAGATGTTTAAAGAAGGAAAAAATTCTGAAGTGATTTATTGGAGGGACGAACGAGGTCTGGAGAGTCTGCTGCTTAGCATGTGATCTGATCATTCTTGACATTTTTTCAGGAGAGGGAATGTTTTATGATTAGAAGTAAACTTACATATAAAAAATATTTAAGATTCGGGATTTTGTGTCAACAAATTTTGTATACATTTATATTAATTTTTATTTGGCAATTCTGGGGATGCGGGAACTACAAAAAAATACATCCATTTCTTTGTGGCTATCTTTTCAATCATTCTCAAAAACAATATATTAACAAAGAAGAATTTTACGACAATTATTAATTATTTAAAACAGTGAATCACAGACGCTATTCACTCTGTTACACACGTCGATCATCGTGAGAATATCTTTTTAGAAAATCTCTTCCTTCATGGTGCACAGGGGCTGAAAAAACCTTCTACATATGCTCACCTTTCGTAATGGCGTGTTCCATGTAAATATTAACCACATCACCACCTGCAGCATCAGGAAATGTGATTTGTGCAATAAATAAATTATATATATAAAAATTATACTAATATCATATAGATTAATATAGCCGTCAGTTAAATTATAACCACTATATATATATATATATTATATATATATTATATATATATATATATATATAATATATTATATATATATATATATATATATTAATAAAGACAAGCATTTAAGAACAACTAAGAAATAAACAGGGAATTAAAAAAAAAAAAATTAAGATTTTACGTTTCGAGACTCCCTAACTTAGTCTCTTTAGTTCTGAAGAGGAAACTAAGTTAGTGAGTCTCGAAATCGGTAATTTAATTTTTTTTTTAATGTTATTCCTTTTAAGATCGGTTTTTGAAAATTTGCTTTGGTTTTAGAGATTAAATTTAGAATTTAAGAGAAAGAAGTAAAAACTGCTTTAAATATTTTGTTATATATATATATATAATACACATACCCTATTCAAATACCCCTACACTCACCTCATATATATATATAATCTTAATATAATCAGTCATCCTCTAATGACTATAATATCTATATGACATCTAATACTTTTTATTTATAAAAATAAATATATATAAAATATATATGTTAAATGCGTTTTCGGATAAACTTGTTGCTAAGAAATTGTTAGAATAAAAGTTCTGTTCATTTTTTAAAATTTAAGCGCATTTAGGAATATGCTAACCAAACGTTGTTAATTTCCTAAATACGTAAGGAATTTCCTAAATTCCCGTGCTTCCGATTTAAGGAAAATGCTAACGAACAAAATGTAAACATACAAGAATGGTGGCGTTGATTGATTGAAATGTTTCATTATAAAAAGCTTTAAATCTATATTGTCTCGCAAATCGATAACACGTCCATCACAATGTTTGATACATTATTGTAATAAAAACATTTGTTATTTTTTTATTTTGGTTTATTCAAAACACGCTGCCCTCAGCACAAAACTGATAAAAATATATTCCTGTAAAACAACTTCAAATATGCAACACATTTCTGTTACAAATGAATTACATTTCTTCTGTCACGGCGTATCAAAAAACAAATCCAAATGGAGAATTATAGTTCGAGGCTGTCGATGTTAAGGAGCGGTTTTTCGATTTTGCTACTTGTGTGCTAAAGAAATTTAGAAAATACTAAAAAGTTTCGTCGTTTATGTCAATTTTAAGCACAAATTTAGTAAAATGCTAACGAAACGTTAACCGTGTCGTTTTTTGCATTTGTTGCTTAAAAAAATGCTCAGAGTTTGGACGTTCCGTTTTGCGTCAACCTGTTTAGCGGCAAGATCGATAAAAAGAAATTGCTCACCAAATAACGTACAAAATGTCCCAATTCTGTGGTATTCATAATATAAATATTTGTATAAAATAGCAACCTTACCTCGAATTAACGAAATTCCTTACGTTTTGGTGATGCATTTTTTACGATTTTACTCTAAGGTTGACGGAATACAACGAAATTTAAGACATTTTTAGCACAATGCAAAACGAACACGCTTTAGTAATTTCCATAAATTCTGTTAGGTTGCTCTTCCCGTGCTTACGGAATTTTAGGAAAATGATAAACTGAAAATGTAAATAAATAAATTGGGCGTGTATGTTCTTGATCTTGTTTGAATGTTTTCCCTTCATGAAATTAAGTTCTTAAATCTAATTTCTTCCAATCGATAAACTACATCACAATAGTTTTAATCAATTATTTGTAAAAAAAACATTTGTTATTTTTTTTATTTCTGTTATTCCAAAACCACGTGCAGTTACAGACACTTAATGCAAATTTTCTTATCTCCTACAATGTTATTGGCCCGATAATGTCGTGCTAAAACTGGATTGCATTTCTTATCCAGCGTTACCACAAATGCAAAAAAACAAAACGGCCTATAGTTTTTAACATATCAATAATATATATCGAAATTTTTTTAATATATGGCATTCTGCTTTAGACCGTTATCGATTTTGGCATTTGTGCTTATTGTAAGAACTGCTAATCCAGTTTTAGCCCGAATTTTGTGCATAATCGTAAATACGTTTGTTTCAATATTTTTGATCAGTGTTTTGATGGAGCACGTGTTTTGGAATAAACAGAATGAAAAAATAAATAAAAGTACTCTCCGTTACATAAATACAAATTGATTAATTAGAGTCAGCATATGCAATGGAATCTTTGAAAGATGGGAAAGGGTTATTTCGATGAAATAGTGAAGACCATTGAAGCACCGTAAGAAAATAAGACGTACCTACTACTCCGTCATCTTGTTTTGTTTATCATTGTTATAAGTTTTTCTCTTAAAATTCAGTAACACGGGAAATGAGACTACAGAATTTAAGAAATCTGTCTTAGATGTGAGCATTTTTCCTAACTTGTGCTCAAATTTGTACAAAAATGGAACCAACCTTGAGCGATTTTCTTCCTAAATTTTCGTGTAAGCTGAAAATGCAAAATTCGAAAACGCTATATAATAAAAGATTTTATAGTACTTCAATTCCACATGTTATAATTTGTTTGGCCATACTTGTGTTGTGTTGATGTTACTAATTCGCGCCAAATTTGACACCCAAAAAGCAAATGAAAATATAATATGGCTTCGTATTTAGTAATGTTGTTATTTTCATATAAACCAATTTTTTAAAGAGTATACTTAAAAAATTGGAAGGAAAAACTGGGTAATATTTTTATAAAAATTTATTTAATATTATGTTCGAAAACGGCATAAAATCAGTCTCCATTTAAGAAGTAGATGAGATATTTGTTCGTTATGGATAATCACGAGTTTGCTTACATTCGACGTAGCAATGAAGCGTGGCTTCCTCTTAATGCAGAATAGACGCTGAAAATTTTAAAGTTTTAAAGAGCATTTCCGCAATTTGCGGTCCTGATATTTTACTCTATCTATCATGATCTAGCTGTATATAAATGTATTTATAACTGTGTTACACATAGTTATTATATGTTCGAGAAAACGCCATGAAGTAAAATCTTTGATATGTCAATCACATGCATTGATGAAGCTGCTCTACCCAATATGTGGAGGAAATTCTAGCCTAACTAGTTAATTTACAACAAAAACAATTATAGCTCACCATTAAATTTTAATTTTCAACATAAGCTTTAAAGTTTTTGATTTCCAAAGAATTTTAACTTGGAGGAGAGCCTTTTTGTTGAGGCTAATTTTAGTACAATTAAAGTAGTTGATAGTATCCTAGTTTTGCCTCCATTATATTATCCATCCGTTGAGTATCTGTTCAAACTTAAAAGTAAGTATATTAGATGTTAGAGCTTAGAGAAGTGTAGAAATAAAACGAGAAGAGATAGAATAGCCTAACTGGCTAGTCCCCTGGCTAATTCAGTAATATAAAGGGTTAGGACCAGCTTGGAAAAAGACCTTAACATAAGTTCTCTTAGAACGTTCTCTATCTTTAATAATGCAAAAATACTTAGGCTAAAAGTTGTTATACATTAAACTAATATAAATGAATTACTTAGTTGAAAGTAGGTGATGCTACAAGGGAATTAGACTATACAATCACGGATTTATTCGAGTCTGAAAGCTCTCATTTCAAGTGCCGTCTATTTAATTTCAAAAACTGTTTGTGTTTGCTGACAAAATATATTTTTTCAATAAGCTCCTGCAAAACACCAAAACATATTGGAGTATACAAGAACTCTACAAATTCTGTGTAGCATTTTAAAATACCTCCATAGTTCTAGTTTAAAATAACCTTATACAACCTATAAAAAGGTATTATACAGAGATAACAATTTTTCTAATATCCTCGCCAGGCAAAAACATTTACTGATGGCAAATTAAGTGGGATAATGGCATTTTCAAGATGTACAAACAACTTTTAAACCATAACATTCATTCAGAACAACATGCAATTGCTCATATCATGCTTAAAATAGTAATAAACATATTACAAAGTTAAGCTTCATATAACAGCTAATACAAACTAAACCCTAAATTTAGTTATTCAAAAAGGAAATTATTTAACCAAATTTTCCAGTGAAAGTACAGAAATTTGACCAAAATACTGGGCAGCCTTCCTTGCAGGTCTTTTCTAACCTGAGCCTACTCCTAGGCAACTGGATGGAGTAGGAAATCATATTAAGAGCTTCTTCATCAGAATTGTAAATCACGCCCTTCTTGTCACTCTGATTTGCCCAGAGTCGAGTTATAGACAATTCCATTGGATACAGGTTGCAAATAGGATGATGCAGTTTTACCATTGCTTTGTTTTATTTTTTACTGACCTAATAATTTATCTGGCCTATAACACTTCTATAACCCTTGTCCCAACATTCTCAGAAGTGTCTAAGTTGTTGGCAAGTTTTTCAATAAGTATACAAGAAAAACATCACCGACACTTTATACGATTAGTCAAGACTCTGATACAAGTTCTACTATTCATCTGGACTCAACAATACGCTCTTCAGTATCCAGATAGCCTTTTGAATTCTTCAAAGGTTATAAGTTGCTGATCCAGACATTTAAGTACAACATCCCATGTCCATCTCTCTCCATGGATCTTCCAAGTCTCTAAAGACAAGAGCAGAATTAGAGTGCATTTTCAGAAAGGAATTGGGAGTAATGATATTTAAATCATTTTCAGAAGACCTATACGTGAGAGGTCTGGAATTTATAGCGTCTTGAAAGCCGAGGATAAGTGGTCAGTAAGTTCAAAAATAAGAAAGCTTTTTAGTTTGCACAGTTTTTAATATAAGCATTTTTAACAGTCCTAATAAGCCTTTCCCAGGCTGCTCCAATAAACGCAGATAAAGAGGAATTTTAATATGCTTAATGTGACACCTAGTTAGGTAATCAACAAGCAAATTCTTGGGAATCAAAATACTATTCATGATATCTCTTGATTTTCGCAAAACTCGAGGTTATCTAGAGTACAGGGTGAGAAGGAATGTGTACCTATTGAGAATTTTGAAAGCAAGTAGACATGTTTCTCTTAGACATTCAGGAACTAATCCAGGTGTAGTAGGCCTATAATGCTCAAGACAAGTAACAAGTAAAATATACTAATTTTGTAATAATCCCTTACTTTCTGTGCTCTTAACAGAAACATGACTTGTGAAATCAACTCCCACATGATGGAAAGGTATCGACGAAAAATGACTTTGGCAAGATTGGTAAGTTTTGGGATAATTGTAGCACGAGAGCATTATATTTCTTACATAAGAAACAGGAAGAACAGGGTTTTTTAACAGCTTGTCTGGCTTAAGGTATCCAATTCTAATATATTTCTAACATATTTTAATAGTATTTGTACCCAAGATTTGAAAGCTTGAGAATGAGCATCAAAATAATTCAATCTGTGAGTTGTGTACTTTGCCCATAAAATGGATTACAGTAATATCAAAAAACTAAAATGAAGAGACTTAGAAATGCCTCCCATGAGAGCGAGAATTTCATCAATCGTCCAAAATAGATCTTAAGGTTTTTTAACAGAGAGGGGAATAGGCTTGAGGAATCATCATTAGCTTTGAGAAAACTAAATTTCTTTTCCAAAACATGCAAGTTGCATACGCCTAATCCAATAAAGTACACATTTTGGCGGTAATCAGCCTCACATAATTTAAATATACCGTAAAACGGGGCAGTTAAGTAGTTATCTAAATCAACTTATCAAACTGTGAAAACTTTTCAATGTCTAAGACATCATCAACAGCATTAGTACAGTATCATATGTATCAAAGGATTAATTTTACAGACTCAGGGGGAATGCTCAACAGCTCATGTGTAGGCCAATTTTTAAAATCATTAGACAAGAATGGAGGTCCATTCACCCAGAATTTTTTATTCAACAATTTTTAAAATTGATCACCTCGTTGGTCAATAAATCAGCAGGATTGCTGTTGGTATCAGTATACCTGAAATATATAGGCAAATTAAATTCAGAAAGTATTTCATTTTTGGCAAGTTCAATGTCTTTAAGCCTATTTTTAACCAGTTTTGATTTACACTTGGGTTATTTGTTAATAGTCAGGATAGCACTACCTGGGCATCTACTACTAAATTTAAAAATTTTAAAATTAATTTCTTCAAAGGAAGACAAAATGCTTGGCAAACACTTAAATGCAAGCACAACAGCCATAAGTTCAAGGCAAGGGATGCTTAACTCCTTCAAAGGGGCCATTTTAGCTTTAGAAGACTATTCATAATGTTATCACAGCATGCATATCTATAAATCCATAATATGTTTGAACTTCACAAAATACATGCAACCATAAACTTTGTCCTACAAGTGGCCAATTTTCCTAAAAATAATTCGAAAGCTTATAAGAAAAGCAACCCCTTTTCCACTCAGTGTTATAATTTTTAAAGGATGCTATGGACATGTATCCAATCTATCTTTAGATCTCAAATACCCATAATGTCCCTCATCAATTTATGTTTAACCAACTTACAGTAAAGGCAAGACTTAGCCCCAAGGATCAAAAACCAGAGGCAAATTGCTGACAAAATATTTGCCTTTAGTAATTAGTCCTCTAATGTTGATTGTCAACTTTCGTCACACTTAGCTATCTTTCCAAATATATCTATAACCTAAGACTTTCTCTTCCGGGCAGCCATGCGCAGCAAAACAATCTGCACCGTCAAACATAGAATTTTAACTTTGCAAGTTAGAATTCCAAACTTCTAAAGTTATAAGGAAGCTTCATCCATCTCCTCACACATGCTTCTTTATAAATTGTATCTAATTCTAAATGATGTATTGCTATAAAAGGAAATTCAATCTACATAAAGAGTTGCTTGCTAGCATCTAGGAGCAATAAATCATCTCGGAATTTAGAGGCACTATGTTTTCATGAACAATGAGAATAAAGAGGCTGCTAACAAGACCAAAACACAAGGTGGTGTAAGAGGTATGGATGACAATTTTGCCATTTTCTATTCCCAGAAAAAAGCAAATCTATTCTTCATCCTCTTCATACAATTTAACACATTTGAAGTTAGGATTTGTTTTGTAAGTGGACAACTGGCACTTCATTACATCTAATTTCAGTATTAATTTTAGGAGTGAGGACATGAGTGAGGACATTGGTAGGCAGCTTCATTCAAAGAAGGCAATTTTTAGAGGTTGGTTTTTAAAAGAGCAATTGAAACTGGGCGTTCGTAACCTAGCCTCATCTTTAGGAAGGCCGGATGGGGAATGAAAATAAATTGCATAATCTGAAGGGTTATATCCACCTCTCAATAATACCAACACAATCATCCAATCTGTTGGCTAAAACTTTGCCCATAATCAAATCAAATAGAATCTTTATAATGTAAGTTAGAGACAACTTTAAAAAGGCCGATTTCGTTTATGATCTGGAGGAGGAGGAACCAGGTCAAGGGTTTCTTCAGGGTTTGCACAAAAGTAGTGTACATCTTTAAAACTATTTTCTATTAATTCAGAACTGTGCAAAAAATTAGCTTTAGCCAGTCTTCATTAACATCTAAAAAAATACCCAATGCCTTTCAAGAGTAATATCTTATCTAGACATCGCTCTCTAACACGTTTTAAAAATGACTGTCAATGGATTAAAGTATGAGGTGAAGGACTTAAAAAACCTGTTACATAAGAGGAATGGGCAATGATTTTCGTGCAGACGAAGCCTCAATTTTTATTAGAAGCCCATCACGATTTTGTATCAAGAACTTTTATCACCTTAACAGATTTTAGAGATGCCAATTTTTTATAAACCAAAATCATATCCACCCCTATCTAAGAAATCTATTCATTAAAAAAACATGCCGATTACTGTAACAATTCTATCTCAATGAAAGCATGCAATTCTACAAAATCCTCACGACCATGCTTATCACTCAAAGAACTTACACTGTTCCCAAGTTTATTTATCTTCTCTATGAAGCCATTTTAAAATCGCAGGTTTTTCAAACTTAATATCAAAGGACTTTCTATGAGCAAAGCAAAAGGAAACTGGATTTTCTGCCAGCAAATCACATAACAAAAGGCTAAGAAAAGTTTCTTTCTTTCGGAATGAATAAAACTATGTATGGTCAAGGCTAATGGCTAGTACAAAGTTTTGCGAAGTCTAATAGCGCCAGTCAACTTTAGAACTAACATAACTTTCGTTTCGTCCGAAGTCTAAAAGAGCCTACCATCGGCTAGTTTATATTCGTTGACAATATTCTTAATGGGAGAGAATAGTTTTTGTTCACCCTTATTAAAAATTAAAATGCAAAGATATAAAGAAGGCTCAAGCATTTATAGAATGCCCGTTACATAAGAAAAGTATGAGTAAAATTTACAGATACATGCAAGCGTAACTAATAAGCCCTTGATTACCCGACATTCTTCTGGGTAAGCATGCGTTGGCACTTTGAAGGCAACAACTTACAAATATCAGCTGGTCACAGCGTTCTAGCCTAGATTCAATTCTGTGTAAAATGGACATTTATTCATGCTATGACCTGCAATGCTGCAAAATTTACATGGAAAACGGGAAAGCTGAATTAGCAGCCTTGCTTCTAAAAGGAACATTAGATTTGGCAGACCTTTGGTAGTCTTAAAGTTTTCAAAGGTACCTTTAGAACCATTGGGGGGGTGTTCTTTTCATTATTACTATGGCCCTTGTTTTGACCACCACTAGCATGCTTATTATTGTTAAATTTTATTAGTCTTTAAACCTATTATTATTAGGTTTTATATAATAATATCTCTTGTTCGCAATTTACTATTCCTAAGTTATTATGTTTCATCTTGTTGTGACCTCTGATCACTCCAAGCTTTCATTAAGGTAGCGACGAATTCTTCAAACACTCATTTATACGTTGGTAATTTAGTTTAAAGTTTATCGATTAACACATTTATAAACCTAGGATATTTATAATTACGAGTGAACTAAATCATTTTTTAAAACCTGCAGTATCAGGAGCAAGGAAATCTAACCCGTAGGACTTTAGGTCATAAGCTAAGGCCTTAACCTCATTAAGAAAAGATTTCACCTCAGCTAAATTATCTCAGAAGGAGGAGAAATATCTAATAGCCTAACAATTATTTTTTCTACTATGAAGTCTTTATCAAGAAACTCCTTCTTTAAAATATCTAACGAAATCGTGTAATTAGAGCCTTCAGGACTCAAATGTTTAATCATTTCATAGGCCACATCTCCCAGATTGCTTATCAAATGTATAAGTTTCTCCTCATTTGTGTAGACGGGATTTCCGTCTATTACAGCTTTAAACTTAGTGCAAAAAACGGAGAATGCTAACTTATCAGCTTCATCACCATCAAACTTCCCTATCTGAATTGCGAGGCTCTTTTGCACTCCTAAAAAGGTTCAAACTAGAGACAGTCTATCAGATACATTAGAATTAGGGCCTACAGTAGAGTTAGAAAAGGGTGTCTCAGAGTCTTCACTAGCAATAGAAGGAAGTATTAGGCTGTTAGAGTTGTCCAATAAATGCAAATCTGTTCTTTCTAAATGTAATTTAAATCAAACATAGCGTTAACGTCTCACTAATAAAGAGTCAGATTAAGACTTTAAATTTAAGTATAATTGAACAAAATAGCTTTATCTGTCTTTTCCAAAGACTTTAAATAACCTTTTTATTCAGATATTTATCTTTATAAAGACGGGACTACCGCTATTCTAATCTTGCTACATTGGCCTCCATACCTGCACTTTCTTAAATCGTCTCGTCTATCATGTAGGATCATTTAATTAAGCGTGAGAATTCTTCTCATATACAGCATTATGATATTAAAACAATGACTAGAGTGAATTAAATATTTCTCAAAAAAACAACTACGTTATAATTTCACTCAAAGTATAGGTAACGCATCCAAGTATCAAGGAAATTCAATAAGCTATATATAAGATGAGTTATAATTAAATAGCATGAGCTAATAAAATTAATTAAGATAGACGTCCTCTTTTAAAATTCTTGGAAAGATGTTGAGAATTAACCATGAAGTAAATTCTCTGATATGCAATCACACAGCAGTTGAGTGAACTGCTCTACCCAAATGTGAGGAAATTCTAGCCTAACTAGTTAATTTACAACAAAAACAATTATAACTCACCATTAAATTTTAAATTCAAATTAGCTTTAAAGTTTTTATTTCCAAGAATTTTAAACTTGGAGGGAAGCCTTTTGTTGAGGCTTAATTTTAGTAAATTAAAGGTATTATAGTAGCTAGTTTGCCTACAATTAGTTTGGTATATGGATTTGAAAGCAAGAAATAAACTAACCAACAAACCTTTTGAGGCTCGATATGTGAGAGAAAATAGAAAAGATAGAATAGTCCTGTCATTTTTTCTAATTAAACTATCAAGGTAGACAACTTCAGAATTCAGATCTTAAATTAAGTTTCTTCTGAACAATTCTCATCTTTATAAGGCAAAAAATACTAAGGCATAACTAGCTCTGAATGGAAGCGTAATATAAAATGAATACTTAAGTTTAAAATAGCGTGAATGTATCAAGGGATCGGAAAACTATACCAACTTCACGAGTTATCAGATTGACTCTCATATTTTCCAGTGGTCTTTTTTCAGTTTCAAAAAGTTTATTCCGCTGACAAATATATTTTTCAATTAAGTCTCCAAAACCAACACATATTAAGATACAAGAATCACTCTTAAAATTTATCGCATGCTAAACACTCCCCAATCATGCAAAATAGTTAATAGAACATAGTAAGCATACTGTATATAAATATAATACATAACATAGCATACTATATGAATAAATTGTAGGTCAGATAGAAAGTGAAATTGACGGCCAAGTACATAAATTCAAAATTTGAAAGTTCGTTATCGAGAAAAAAACTACGCCTTGATTACCCTAAGTCGAATGTAAGCAACTTTGTGATTGGTTAATAACAAACAAATATCTCATCTCGTTTTTAATTAACCGCTTCCTCTTTATGGCGTTTTCGAGCATAAAGTAATCAAGCAATTTCCATAAAAAAAATATTAGGCATCTTCTTTCACTTCAAAAAGTTTTTACTAAAAATATATGTGGTTATAAAAATAAACTTTTGTTACATGCAAAGCCATATTGTATTTGTTTTATTTTTTGGTGGCTAATTATTTGCGTCAAATGATACACAAGAAAGGTCGAATATTAAAACATTGAATTTAGTTACTATATGTAGCCTATATATATATTTATACTATGCAATACGCATTAACTCAGAACATATAATTTTAGAAGCAAACGTCAGAATTCATGACTGAAGTCTAGGCTATAATAGTATTTTGTCTGCCTGGAAGAACTGCGCTTGCCTTTAGTTGTTGAGAACCACGAAGGACTTACTTTGATACTTTGATGAATTTTTAGCACACTGAACCAACGACGTCAAGGACACGTGCTACTAACTTGACTGGTGCAACTAATCTATTCCACAAGAAGAAAATAGGGATCTGTCCTCAAAGAAAGTCAAATAAGATAAAGTAAAGTTACCCTTATAAGAAAATCAAAACTTAAAGATTTTGGAAAATTCCATGCATGGATATTTTCTAAATTAAACAAATCAAACATTATAAGCTAAAATTAGCCATGGCAAACTTTGCTTTCTTTCTTAAAAAATATTGATATATAAAAGTGACGCATTTACCTTACAATTGAGCAATTTTTAGCTATGTAGACTATTTTTTTATTTGCTCTTTATATATATTGTGGCGTCTGGTGCGAAGCTCTATCTACACGATGACGCTTAACAGCTTCCGAAAAACGCCACTTTTATCGTGACAACGCCACTCTCTTCAACAGTCTAATATTCTATTTCTTGAATGTGTTATTTCAAGGATCAGAAACATTAACCCTTCAAATGGTGATACCGGATGACCATGAACTAATATTCAAGCCATGCAAAATCAGTTTTCTGTTGCGTCTATAGTTCGTTAATTTTGATACCGCCTACATGTACATTCTCATAATATCAACTCTAACTTCTGCAGGTGCGGACCAATTTCACTTAAGAGTACAGAGTGGTCGAAGCCTCACCTGTTAATGTGTGCACACCTAGCCTCACCTGACACTATTCGTTTACTTAACTAGCCGACGTCTTCCATGTTCGAGAGCGAGTGTCTCGTGCCGGCATGCACTGAAAGGGGTGGAGTTTTCTGTGGCGTCTGGTGAGGAGCTGGCTAGCACACCGATGAATTCCTAAGCATCTTCCGGAGAAACGCTACTTCTTATGTGACAACGCTCACTCTTTCAACATCAAATATTCTTATTATATTTGAGTCAATAGTCGTTTGACTGACTAACCCTCTTCAATATCATAAATATACTATATAGATATAATATATATATGATAATAAAGATATATATATTATATATAGTATAGTTATTATATAATATATATATATATATATATATATATATATATCTATTATATAATATGATTTAAGATAAAATCAAAACAATTATTATAAGAAGAATTTTTATATCTTAAAAAAAGAAACGTAATTTATATCTTTATAATTAATGTATTTTCATATTTTTTTTATTTTCAAAGTAATTTAAGAAAAACAAACAAATATGGATAACTTTGCATTCATCATGCCGACTATCAAATTGAGAAGACATCGTAGGCTTATCTCTCTTTTATATATATAAATTATATTTAAAAAATTATATATATATATATATATATATAATTATATATTATCATATATATATATTAAATAATGAATTTAATAATATATATATATATATATATATATATAATATTATGATATATTATTATTATATATATATAATAATAATATATAATTATAATATAGTATAATATATATATATATATTATATAAAATATTCAAAAATTCTTTATTTATCAAGTATTTTTACACCAAACGTTTTTAATTTTGATTCACTATTTTATTTACTAGTAAAATTACTTAAAATTTTTGTGAAACATGATAATTTTCTAGCTAAATTATAGAGTTTTCTAGTCAAGATATTTTCAATCTCATTAGCAATGAACTCTTTCTGAACGAAGGTGATCCTTTCTAACTAAAATCGTCTTTACAAATATTGCACTTGAAAGGTTTTTCTCCTGTATGAATTCGCAGGTGAGATATGTACCTATGTCGCCGATTTGGAGGAAATCTTTTGTTACAATACCCACACTCATGCCAAGATATTGCTGAGTAAAAGTGTTATATGTCCTGACCGCGACGAAGCATCTAATCTTTTTTAAACACAAATCATTTCCAACAGTCTTTTCTTTATTAAGTCTTACAGTCAGTCTATTTTTATATTTTGACTTCTTGCAAAAGACAACTTAGAAATTCAGGGTCGTTTTGAAGATTTCTCCCGACTCTTCCATTCTATTCATCGCTGATGCCAAAAGTTTTAATTCTTCTGAACAAGCTGATCCATTTATGAAATTTTTATTAAGCTTTAAATCATTAAATATCTGAAAAATATTTACATTATTTGCTGCTTGACTTGACGAAGCACTTGAAGCTTCATTTTCGTAAAAAATATTTTTGAAATTTGATAATTTTTCCTCCCCACTAAAGTACTTGTATTTCAGAAGTAAAGACGATTTTTCCGGTTTCTTGTTAATCTCCTTTAACACATTCTCTAGAAAATCAAATGAATTCTAATTCTGTTCTTTCTATCAATTTCCAAGGTTTCGATCCCACAAGGTTCCATTTTTATTTTAATATCTGCATTCTTCTTTTTTTCAACTTTCGGAGAGCATGTATTCAGCCTAGAAACTATATAAGACATGTTAAAAACTTTAAATTATTGAAAATAAGTCTCACCAATCCATTCTTACCAGGCTTCACTTCCCATTATACTCATCTACTATATACTATATATTATATATATGATAATATATATATAAGTATTAATATAATATATATATATATTATATATATATATATAATTATGATATATATATATAATATATATATAAGTAATATATATAATATATAATATATATATAATAAAGTAATATATATATATATAATAATAAATATATAATACTATTATTATATCAGGCTGGGTTAAGTGCAAGTACTGTAACTTGTCGATTTGGATTAAGTAATTTTTTTTGAGTATTTTTGTACTTGCACTTTGTACTTTGAAAATTTGCAAAGTACTTGCAAGTACTTTGGCTTTTTTAACTTGCCAATGAATATATTTTTTTTATATCATTTTCCCCGTCTTATATAATTCATATTTCTTATATATGTTTCTAAATAAGGGAACTGTAGGAATTTTAAGGAAATTAGCTTATGAGTGGCTATTAGGAAAATATATATCTGTTTTGGTCGATAGATGTTGCGTTGAGTGACTGAAGGACAATTGGTGAAGAAAAGGTGCGCTTTTCGAGGGTACATCATAGTCTCAGCTCTTTTACATTAAAACAAATGATTGGGAAATTGAAGAGTAGGAGAAAATAAGATTTGTATTAGGTTTTTACGGATTTGCTAACAGACGTAATGATAGGCATTATAAGGAAGCCTCTATTGAAGCTCTATATCATTTGGAGACGAGGATACCTAAGAACCCTAGGGTCAGGCACAAGCAAAATTGAATGCATCTTCTTCGTTTTCTCTTAACGAAAATTAAATAATCCATTGTGGAGAATCGATGGAAGAAGTGGAGAGCGGATATCAAAACTATTTTAACTCGTGACAGGAATGACGACACTCTGCAAAAAAAGCAACTGATATTTCCAATTAGTGGTTCTAAAGTGTGAGACGTTTACGCTACAATGAGTATATCCGAAAGTGCAACGTATTCCGACATACTAGCAGCGATGGATAGTAAGTTTTCACCAAAAGTGAATATTCGATATGAAAGATTTTTATTTCGTAAAGCAGCTTAGGATGCAAATGAATCTACGGATCCTTATGCTACAAAACTTAAAAAATTAGCAGCTAGTTGTGATTCTAGTAATAGATATAGAAGATTCTATTATAGATAATGTTTATTCTTCCCATTTACGTAGGAAATTATTACAAGAGGTTACTTACAATAAATTCTTTGCTAGCTATTTCACGTTCTATGGAAGCAGCCGAGATGCAGGCATCGAACATGGAAGGTAACTCTTAATAACTTCAATGTGAATGTTGCTAAAGTAGGAGGCCTACAGGTAGGGAGAAGTCTTGGAAAGGGTACGAATAACACATGTGTAAGTGACGAAGGGTCAAATTATAATATAGGAATTTTAAATACTTTAGGTGTGGTCACGTACATCATAATGCTAAAGAGACTGATAAATGTCCCGCAATTGATAAAATTTGTAAAATATGCAAGAGAAAAAGGTCATTTTAAAAATCAATGTAAAATTAAATTTGATGTATAATGTACAACGAAAGAAAATTCTGATGACGATGCGAAAATGTAAATAGGGATACTTTAGATTTAGCTTTTCTTGTTCATCTTTTAGGCTCTAATTCCAAACCATTAGTAGTTAATATTTATATAACACCATTCTCGTAAAAATGCAGGTGGACACGGCAGCAGGTGTTTCACTCATATCTGAGAAAGTTTAAAGGAACTGTCCACCGCCGGCCCCGGGCTCCGGTAAAAAGTTAACAGAAAGAGTCTCTCACAATCACGTTAGAATGATGCTCTATTCCAATTTTCATGATTTTTCATTCAAAATATAGTTTTTGACCCATATTTCAGTGGGATTAACTTTTCAAGTAGATGTCACTATCATTGTCATTTAATATCATGTTTACTTGCTGTTTTGTCTTCTTTGACTCAAAAAATTTAATTACCCCGCGTAACTACATACGGTCTTACCAAAAAACCCCACCGTAGGTAAATTAAAATATACTACAAAAGACTCATAGTCGGCTTATGTGCTACGTCGCGTGTTCTCGGCTTCGCTTAGCGGCTGTTCAAAGTTTGTGAGAACGTCGGTCTAAGCTATCTTTGACACGGCGCTCGGTCACAAAGGTTTTGTCATCACTTAGTTATTGTCCCTCCGGCTCGGTCTTTGCGTTTTCAACATTTCTAAATATATAAACGATCTGTGAAACGGTTTGGCTGCTTGTTGCGCATATTTCAGTGTTTGTCTGGGTGTACTTGTATTTTTTATTTCCCTATAGCATATTCGCTTTCGGTTCCGTGGAATATATAGTAAAAAAAAAAAAAGGATTTTTCTCTGGAAGTAAAAGAGTAGAAGTAGTAAACAATTTTATGGAAAAAAACCCTTTAAAAGTGTTGCGCAGGGAACGACTTAAGGATGGGAATTTTGTAAAAATGTTATTCTTGGAGGTAAATGAAAACCAATTTGTATCGTGTTTTTTTACAAAAAAAAATTTTTGAAGTAGTAGTAAATCAGTTTCTATATCTGAAGTTATTTAATTATGCGATATTAGCCAATCACCTTCCGTTGTTTGTGATGTTATGCGTTGACTCCCGTCTGACTCTCCCTCGATGCTGTACTTCGTCTCACACTAGGAGTTTGGGTGCACTAGGCGTGACCTGGTCACCCGTACATTCTAAAAAAATTAAATTTTAAAGACCTGTGATGCCGCCCCAGGTTATTTTAGGGCTGTAAAACAAAACAACAAGTTGGTTCTAACAATCCTATTTTTTTTAAAAAGCTTCACAACTATATCACTTTATATCGACAGAGTAAGGGTTTTATTCCAATATTCATTATATCTTCATAAATTCCAATATTACTTGTTAAGAGATTGATGACCACAAGAGACGGCATGATCATCGGAGAGGATCCAGAGAGAGACTGGTTGGCGAAGAGGAGGAGAGTTAAGAGAGAGAGAGAGACTGATTTCAGTAGGAGAGATGAGAGGATAAGAAAGACGACGAGAGAGAGAGAGAAGAGAGAGAGAGAGAGAGAGAAGAGTGAGAGAGGAGAGAGGAATGAGAATGAGAGAGAGAGAGAGAAGGGAGCGAGAGAGAGCGAAGAGAGAGAGAGAGAGAGAGAGAGAGAGAGAGAGAGAGAGAGAGAGAGGAGAGAGAGAAGAGAGAGAGAGACTGAGAGAGAGAGAGAGAGGAGGAGAGAAGAGAGAGAGAGAGAGAGGAGACCGAGAGGAGAGACGAGAGAGAGAGAGAGAGAGGAGAGAGAGAGAGAGAGAGATGACCCGTGAAGAGAGAGAGGAATAGAGAGAAGAGAGAGAGAGGAAGAAGAGAAGAGAGAGAGAGAAAGAGAGAGGAGAGAGAGGGAGAGAGAGAGAAAGGAGGAGAGAGAAAATAGAGGAGAGAGAGAGAGAATCGAGAGACGAGAGAGAAAAGGAAAGAAAAGAGGAGGAAGAAAGAGAAAGAAAAAAAAAGAAAGAGAATAAAAGAAAGAGAGAGAGGAGGAGAGAGGAGAGAGAGAGCAGAAGAGAGAGAGAGGAGAGACGAGAGAGAGAGCGAGAGAGAGAGAGATAGAGAGAGAGAGAGAGTGTTGGTGTTGGCTATGATATGTAGTGGGTGTATGTATCGAAAAATTAGTGTAATTCATTATAATATGCCATAAACGGTAATTAATTATAGAAAAAAACTAATTGACAGGCAATTTTTTTTTTAACTATGCTCTCCCAATTGTGTGTGTCCATTCAGGTAGCCAGACCGAGATTCGAGTTTCGATCTCTCGCGAGAAAAATTACGATCCTAAAGACTCGCTTTTTAATTAATACAGACATGAAATATATTATATATATATATATATATATATATATATATATATATATATATATAATATATATATATATAATATATATATATATATATATATATATATATAATATATATATATATAGTATATAATATTATATATACTAAAATATATATAATATAGTAATAGTATATAGTTCTACCTTTATATATATATTGATAAGTGAACTGAATAAACGCACTGCGAATAAGTATTGCAGTGAGCACTAACGCCCTGGGAGCAACACAAAAGAAAAAACAATATTCTTCAAACGTGTTTTTATCTGATTAATACTAATTTATTGTAGAGCACATTTAAAAAAGATCCAAGTAATTATAGTTTATGAAAAATTAATGGATTTCGAGCTTTCGCACTCATCATTGAGATGCATCTTCAGGAACTAAGTTCGGAGATTGATGGATCGATTCGAATATGGCTCCATTGTCTGGCAACTTGGCTGGTTATTTTAAAGGGAATATGCCTATGTTTTTATTTTTAGGAAATGAAACATTGTATGTGTTTGTGTTAGTCAACATTACCGGTAGAAAAATAACTTAAAGACAAGAATATTATGTATCAAAACTATGTCTCTCTCCATGACTCACTACTTTCACAATACATAGCTATCACTCGATGATTGCGAGCG
The DNA here is from genome assembly GCA_015478945.1 of Trachelipus rathkii. Taxonomy (NCBI): domain Eukaryota; kingdom Metazoa; phylum Arthropoda; class Malacostraca; order Isopoda; family Trachelipodidae; genus Trachelipus; species Trachelipus rathkii. The sequence goes on from JABUQX010033420.1 coordinate 42,908, forward strand.
ATACGACAGATAGGCAGCAAGAACTGCTATGCAATGTAGGATCGTGTTGAGAACTTAGTTTGTAGGATCACATGTATCACTATTTATATATAGGAATTCTTCTTATCACCACCATAAATTTCTTCCTTTAGCGCTTATATATATATACTGACAGAAGCGTAGTCATGAAATAAAGAACCTGACATATAATATATTTTATACTATAAGTATAATGATATGTTATACATGTATACCAGGATCCGCTATCGATATCTCATTGCCATTTCTAAGACTTAGGATGGGTATATATATAGATATCATTTTCAATATTCTGGTCTTTGATTCAGACCGTAATTATACTATATTCTATTATTAATAGTATATATATTGAACATTTTTTTCCTTTTAAAAATTTACTAGTAAATATTAATAGTTATTCTACTACTCAAGAAAAATCCTATTTTTTTATTATGACTTTAGTTTCGTATTTAAATTATATATAATTATATATATAATATATTATATTAATATTAATAGATATATATATATAATTATATATAATATATATATATATATATATATATATTATATTTAATATATTATATATATATATTTAATTATATATATTATATTATATTATATATATATATATATTAATATATATATATTATAATATATATATAAGTAAACTAAAACAAAATCACTATAACATTACCTATATTACACACAATATAAAATATAAATATTAATAAAAGTATCCTTATAAAGTGAATGTGAAAACTATCTCACCCATGTATAGAGTGAGACGTTTTCGATATCGTAGCGCTCCTAAGATCTGGTTAAATGCACTGTATTCACCACTATAGCGTATCCCTCGATGAGCTAAACAGGAAAAAACATCCATATCTACTTCAATAATTACTGATAAGTTTACATTCTGTCTCCAGAGATATATTACAGTATTATGTCTCGAATATGTATACTAAGATTCAATTTGTAACGCATTAGAGACTTAAACATCCCACACCAGCTCAATACAAAAGTTCGGTTCAATCGTCATACACTAGCAGCTAACTGGTTTCGAATTCTGAGAAAAGTAGTGCATCTCAGTGATACAAAAAAAAATAATATAACGCATATAGTACAATAGATACTCCTACTATCGATGGCGATGGAATGATATTCACCTGTCATGCGAATTGCTCAATCTTTACCTTAATCAATTTCTCAACACGAAAAATAAATTATTCTTATTATATTTATTTAATTTTTATTATTTAATTATTATTATTTATATTTAATTATTATTATTATATTATATTAATTTTATACTTATATTAATTATTAATTTTAATATAATTATATATTTATTAATTTAAATTATATATATTATTATTATTATGCAGTATAAACATATAAGGTCATTAAACTATCAATATTATTTTCATACACATATTATATATATAAACATCCAGCTCATTATTTACAAGTACATGTAACACACACACACAAACACAGACACACACAGGGACTTAACATCTACGCACACAGACACACACATCATATCAACACACAAATATATATATATATATATAATATATTATATATTATTAATATATATATATATATATATAATTATTATTATATATATATAATATAATATATCCGTCATAGCGTAAATTGCGCTAGCGGTATGTTAAGTATATTTGGCGTTGTAACACCTACCCTTCCACTTGTAAATAGGATTCTTCACTCCGTGAATAGTTATATTATATATATATATATGAGTGACTAACTCTATTATATAGAATTCAGAAATTATGTAAAATATTGGTTAATAAATAAGATATTAATAGTTTAGCAATTTTGAGTAAGATATATAATAATAAAAGATTACTTTACGTACTAGTCAGCTTTTAATATTATAATTTATTATGTTTTTACCTCGATTTATTTTTTTTACAACATATAGATTTAATATAAACATTCGTATTTACTTATTATTTTTTGGTTTTAATAAGTTTTATATTATATTTCTTCTTTATTTTTTATATTTTGCTAAAAGCTAGTTATTTATTTATATTTATTTTTATAATTATTTATTTTTATTATATAGGTCTCCCTAACTACTCCAGCTCTCAAAGACCACCTCTCTCGGCCGCTAGAATCTCTCAGACCAATATTTACTAAACTCGACAATATTAATTATATATATATATATATTATATATATAATATACCGATATATATATATATATATATATATATATAAAGTTCACGCTAGGTATCATGTATAGATATACACAGTGGTTATATAAATGAGTTGTTACTAGCTTTATAAAGGATCGTTATATAAGTTTTCCTCTACTACTAGTAGAGAGTTCGTAAATGCCATCCATTCTAATTACCTTGATACTACATACACAAAAAAATATACATCGTTGGGGTATATATAAGAATTCTGTATAATTAATTTTAATATACAGTTTACTTAGCATTGTAGTATAATATTATTATCTTCCACTTAATCTCTCTCTTTTAGAGGTTAAATATTCCATCTCAATCCATCGAGTGCACTCAATACAAACATAGCCATATGTATTTGGATAACAAAAGCGATGATGAACAGATGTTTATGAGTTACTACTCCATAGGCACTAAGCAGTACTTGTGCGAAGATATGATTCTCTCTTCTTTCTACCCACCTTTTTCCCGCTACTCACATCTATAGGATATCTTCTATTGGACCTACGTATGCATCTCTAGCCTTTGTGTTTGGCGCGTATGTGGTCATGCTATATGTAATTTTTCACATACATCTCTAGCGTGCGCTCAGCACGACAGCTGTCCCTTTTTTTAGCAATCACTCTTTGGACCATCCTACCATCACATTATACTATACTTCTGTGCTGCCGCTATCTACTTCTACTTTTTGCAGGTAAGCTATACATATTAACTTATCACTTCTGTTTCTATACAATCCTCCAAATATTATTTTATCGTTACTCCTGTGTGTGCCTCAAGAACTGCTCCTATTATCTCGCGTAGATCTTCGATAATATAGGCATTTCTGTGTTCTCTTCTCTTTTACTAGTTTATATGCTTTGAGTCTGAAGCGTCACTCCTGTAAGGTTCAGTAGGTAGATAGATGGTTCGCGTGGTAGTTGTATGGTCGTATAGGAATTGTAGTCGATCAAGTCTATACCTCAATATTATATCATTATTATAGTAGGCTGTGATTTATGTGCTGCCAAGTAATTTATGGTATCTATATTTCAAAATTGTATATGTTATCGTTGGCTCACATTAATTTCATATGAATCATATTATGCAGATTTATTACGTGATTATATGGTGATCTATCTGTGTATATGATTAATTACCATTTGATAGCTCTCTCCAGTGTTTATCGCATTTCACTGGTCAAAATATGGTATTTACTGTCTCAGTTTTTTATTTCATTGTGCAATCATTCTGCATATTTTCCCGTAGATTTATCCTCTTTCTTCTATATATTTCTATACTGGTAATACCAGTTTGTTCTTTATATAAGTATTTGATTACTTATATGTCCCGCCGCTATTAGTGTTTCTTCTCGTCTTCTTTTTATTAGGTATCCTCCTTGTTAAAAGGTTCCACGTATGTTCCTTATCGATGTAGATCTGGTCCAGTACATCTATCCTGAAATGTTTTCCCCATACATGCTCCTTCCACTTGGTGATATCATTATTTATTCTTGTCTGTTTGTATTTATCTTTCAGATCTTTTATTTTCTTTCCTATTTCTGTTATGTTTCTAAATTCTTCTACCTCAATTCTACTCCTTCCAGGTAATCCTTTTCTTTTTTGTATTTGATGTTTTTGGGGGTTTCAATCAATCTGTGCCTCATACACCCATTCATTAAATTTTACTTTTCTCTACTCTCTTAATATTTTACTATTATAAATTAAATACCTTATTATTATGTATTATACTCTGTTATATATATATTATCTATACCATTGTAGGATAACCCTCATATTCCTCTACTTCATTTATTATCTATAAGGCTCACATAATAATAATATCCTCTATATATATATATACTATAGGCATGCATTTAGGGGTTATTTTGTAGATATATTATATTTATATAATGGGCATTGGTATAACATATATTTTTAGTTACTATATATTGTATTATTATGGTTTTTACGTTTCTATATATAATATAGATCCCCATTATCTTAATTATTCATTATTAATATATATATATAGGAATAATATTAGCATTATTATTATTAGTATACTTTACGAAAACTGTTATATATTTAGTGAGGACTGGGGTATTAACTTAGGCCTAGTATAATAGTTTTACTAAGTAGCTCTATAGATATAATTATTATATTATATATTTCTTGGTTTTAATTCTAGATTCTAAATAACTTATTCTATTAATATTTTCTTTTATTATTCTTTTTGTTATATTATTTATTCTTTATTACATTCCTTTTATTTAACTCTATATTCATAATCAGAGACTCTATTTTCTATAAATTCCTTAAGGGACATTTAGTAAGTTCTTGCTCATTGAGTTATAGATCTATAATTCTATATACGCGTATAATGTTACTACGTTATACATATTGATTACCTATTATATATTACCAGTGACTATCTAGTTCTTTACTTCCTTTATTTGTAGTGAATAGACTTATCTAATATATAGACACTATCTTATCTAACATACATAAATAATAATTCATAGTGTAGTGGATGTATAACAAAGTTTGTCTTATTTTTTTACTGAGTATATGTTATTTAATCACAAATCTGTGTGGGATATTATAATATACTTTACAAGTGTACCTGATCTCAGACAATAGGCGCGTCTCCTGTCTTTTCCGTACGTGTCTATCTATAAATTTCTTAAACTTCCCTTGCACGTATATGCTATTGTTGGAGAATATAATTTTATGTCATCCATATAGAAAACATTGTGATATTTATTATATCATATCCTAATATGAGCATTTCTCTCTCTTTTTTTTTTTTCTTTCTATCATATCGAGATTAATGTTACTTGGCTCGCGATATAACTTATTTATTAACCAAATATTTTCTAATAGATGATTATATTAATTAGTGATACATGTAAATAGAACATAATAGAATTAAGAGGCGTTTGAGAGCTCAAGAGATAATTTAAAACAGGGTATGCGAAAAACTAGCGGGGACTATAATATACTAAAAAGAGTATTTTCTTCACTATAACTATAGAAAAAATATATCTTGTTCTTATATCTATATATAATTACATTTTTATTACTATCTTTCACATTAGCGTTTTTTATGATTTGGTTTTCTATATAGCCCGCTTAGATAAAATAGGATAGTGTTTCTCCTAACTTTGATTGGCGAAGTATTTATTTTGTATAACCCACCCACCCGCTTGACATCTGATTCAATACAATATTGCCAATTTTGAATGGCTCTCTCAAAAAAATAAAAATAAATAAACTTCCAGTATTATATATATATAATGTTACTACAGGGTCTGTCCATATCCTAATTTCTCTTCATTGCTCATCATGAAGTCTGTACAACCATGGTACTATATATATAATATATTATATATAATAGTATATATATTTAGTATTACTTATAATATATATAATGATATAACTTCCTATTAATCCATTATTATAAATTAATAGGTGACTCGCTACTATCATATGCTATACTCTTGTAATCGATATCCATATACGACTAATACTCCATGATATGATATGTATTCTTGACCCTTATTTTCTTTAATCTTATTTTCCTAATATTAATATAATTTAGCTAATGAGAATGGCGGAATTGGCTATTAATAACTGGTAGTCCCATGATTTGTTTGATATAATATTCTCCGATTAACTTCCTTCTTAACTCAGCTCATATGCTCAGATTTTTGATGTCTATCTTTTACCAATAATATGGTGCGCCGATTCTGACCAATGTACGTAGTTGTGCATCTAGCTACACCTTGGCTTAATGTCTCGTCACCCTCTACACTCCTCGGGCAGCTTGAGTGGAATGTTTTTCAATGTAACATTCACATTGTCTCATGATTTCGGCAATCTACGCGGTTATGTGACTCTCGAGAGTTGGTAGCGGCCTGACCGGATTTCGGCGGCTTTTGAGCTTCTGAACCATTCGCAGAAAATCAGCATGTCTGCAGTTTGACTGGACTGTCCCTAAATTCCGTTAGATTTTGACGCTGAGCGTCAAAATAATTTTCATACGGCGCTGAATTTTCGCTACGTTCGCGTCTCTGGATGTATGTCTCCGTTTCCAATCTGTAAGAAGATTAATGAGTTACCTCCCACTGGGGCTCCTGCTATAATTAAATGCATCTCTAAAGCGTGAGTGCAGCGCGATTCCTAATTGTCGAGAAGTTATACTTTGTGTGCGTGTCGAGTAAGTTATACATGAAACTCTATATCTCGTATTCACCTACTCCCTCTAGTGTTAGGAACACGGATATGGTGTTTGTGGTAAGAGGAAGTGCTGACCCCTGTATAGTGTGTCACACTAAGATGCTCTATGGTTGCTCTCCGAGTTAACTCCCAATTCTGTACTGATTATATATGATTCATGTGTGAAGAACCGAGTTTGCTCAGCCTAGCTTTCCTTATTCCTTGATGCTATCCAATCTTTAGTCCAACTCCTATTTAATTAGATACTTTATCTGTGTGACCCTTCTTATTTGTCAGCATGTGGAGTGTCTTGTCAACTCCTGCTCACTCTTTGATATCAAACTCCAGCACTTTTATGTGATATTTTGGTATCTACCTGATACATGACGGAAGGTGGTAAGTAATTAAGGTTGATGAAGCCAATTTTTATAATCTTTTTATTGTATATTTATTGCATATAAACTTGAATTTGTTAAAACATCACTTTATATAATTTGGCTATTGCCACCTGATGGGGTTAGTCATATACACCAACAGGTATGAGAATAAGTTGTATGGATAAG
>JABUQX010033421.1:0-10000 GCA_015478945.1 Trachelipus rathkii
AAGAGAGAGTAATACTAACAATACTATTCTCTTGCGCAGGAATGCTTAAATGGCAGGCCTCGGAGAAAGGTTCGTGATGCGCCGTAAATCGCCTTCTATCTTTCGGCGAAATGTATGACTTATGGTATTGGGTACATGGAATGTCCAGAGGAATAAAGTGTTTGAGTAAGAACAGGAGAATGTGAGGATTGTATTTTAAAGATAGGCAACTTGATTTTCTCGCTGTGACCGAAACAAAGTTGAAAGGAAACGGTGAAAATGAGTGTGTGGTGTGAAATGTTGATGTGTTGGTCTGGTGTTGGTAAGGAATTGAGATAAGTGGAGAGAAGGAGTTGGCAAATTTTGATGAGGACATTCTGTGGTTGTATTCTATACTCGTAAAGCTATGGTATGATCTTTGTGGTGTGTGTTAGTTCCTTAGAATTCTTATTATGGTTAAATTTAAAATAGTTTTTGAAAGGTCAAGGTATGTGTTGGGTTTCGTGACGTATTGTGGTTCCATTCTTGAGGGAAAAGAGCGTTTGAAGAGAGTTACGATTTTTTTTTTGGATAATCTGAATGATGGTTCTAAATGGGGTTGTAGTTAATTGAGCTTCAGATTGAAAATAGTGTCTGGGGTGATCCTGAAATGGTTGGAGTGAGGTGATAATAAAAAGTTGTAATGGTAGTATACAGGTGGATTTGTGGTTAGCGGGAGAAAAATGAGATATGGTAGGAAGGTGATTGAATACTGCGAGGAAAGAGATACCTGTGTAAGTAAGTATGACTATTTTTTAAACTACGAAGAGTATCCTGCATCAGTATACTAGAGTTGGTGTAGTGTAGAGATGGTACATCGAAGTGAAAAGAGTATTGATTTGATTTGTTGTGTTGGGAAGGAATTTAAGTGTAGATGTTTGAAGTATGTGTTGGATTAGTGCAATTAAGTGAGGATTTAGGAATGGGATTACTGGATCATTATGTTGTTCTAAATGTAAAATTTAAAGTTAGTGGGGGCTGGATGGAGAGAAGGTGAAATACGAAGAAAGTGGGTAGAATTAAACGTGAGAAGTTAAGTGAACAAGACAAAAAGGGAAAGTATGTAAGAGCGCTCGCTAGTAAATCGGTTTAGAATGTGAACAAGTTGATAATGAAACAAATCTGGGAGCAAATGAAAGAAGCAGATTGTTAGTAGTGCAAAGGAAGTGTGTGGATGTGCTCAAGTAGGAAGTAAGAATGTTAAAAGTGAATGGTGGAATGAAGAGGGTGATGAAGAGCGGTTAAAGGTAATAAAGAAGCGTGGTGAATGTACTAAAAGCAAATGATGAAAGTTCTCAATAGAAAGATGCTTGGAATTATATAAAGGGGGAAAAAAGAAATACTAAAAGGTGCATACGTAGGAGAAAACAAGAAGTAAATGAACAGTTTGGAAGGGAGGATGAATGGGGACTTAGCAAAGGAATAGGAGCTCTTCTGGAAGGAAGCGCGAGGTTAAGAATGAGAATAAGGGGAATCTGGTTAGAATGAATTTGAATAGGGATGGTGCTTTTGTAACTGATGAAAATGAAATGTGAGGGGAGTGTGGAAAGAACACTTTCGAAAATCTGCACAATATTAACAGTAAAATGAAGAGGTGATAGTGAATGGTGTGTGGGTTTTTTGATCGTTGCGATAGAAGGATAGGTGAGTTTTGGGATGAGGTTATTAGTAAGGAGGTAGAGTTAATAGTTAGAGTGAGAAAGTTGAAGAATGGTAAATCTGCAGGTTATAGATGAAATTACGTGGCTGAAGGACTGATTGTGAAAGAACAAGGTGCGTTTAGGAGTGGTAAGGGATGTGTGGATCAAATATCTTTACATTGAAAACAAATGATTGAGAAATGAGGAAGAAGAATAAAATTGTATTTAAGGTTTTTATGGATTTGCAACAGGCGTATGATAGAGTTAATAGGGAAGCTTTATGGCAGGTGTTAGTGTTTTATGGTGTTGGGTGGTAGGCTTCTGAATGAAATCCAAAATTTCGTATGACGATAGTGAAGCGGTGTGTAATGAATAAATGGTGTCAATGGTGATTGGTTTAGGATTAATACGGAGTGAGAAAGGGTTGTGTTTATGTCTCCTTGTGTTATTCAATTTGTAAATATGGGATGAGGTTTATGAAAGAATTCGAGTGGGGGTGGCGGAAATGGTGTTAGAATGATGGAGAATGGAGGAGTGGGAGGGGTGCCCTACTTATTATATTGCGGATGATTTGGTTCTGTGTGGCGAAAGTAAAGAGAGTTTGAGAGGATTCGGTAGAGATTTGGAGGGTGTGTAAAAGGAGGGCCTTGAAAGTAAACGTAGATTAAGAGTAAGGTTATGGTTGTGAAGTGAGGACCAGTCCTCAGTGTGAAGTTATGTTAGATTGGTGAGCACTGGAACAAGTGTCTGAGTTTAAATATTTACGGTGCTATTATGTTGGATGAGAAGGGAAACGGATGATGCAGGATGTAGAATGAAAGTTGTGAATGGCAGGTAGGTTGCTGGTGCAATTAATTATCTTTGCTGCATGCAAAGGAACTAAAGTCTTGAGTGTGCTAGGGTCTTACATGAGGATTGTTGTTACCTGTGTTAATTGTATAGTAGTGAGACTTGGTCTGGAATAAGAAGTAAGATTTCTAAAGTTTCAATGTGTTTTCGACAATCTTAGGGGTGTGCTAGTGTGAGAAGGAAATGTGATAAAATGAGGAATGAACTTATTAGAGGTTGTGTGGTGTGAAGAAAGGGGTAAAATGAGAGAATAAATAAAGTATGTTGAGATGGTTTGGTCATATAGAAAGGATGAATGATAGTCGGTTGGTTAAGCGGATGTATAGTGGAGAGTGTGTTGGGAACCGACCGGCTGGGAGACCGAAAGAAAAGTTGATTGAGTCAGTAAACGAATGTTTAAAGGAGAGAAATGTGAGTTTGGTAGAGGCGAGAAGAAAGGTGTATAACAGGAGTGAATGGGCGGGGGATTGTGAGGGGGTATGGTTGTGGCCCACCTGGGCCAAGGGATGAACCCTCACATTGACGATCTGACCTGTCCCAGTGAGCTTTAAGGGTGGATTTCTGACTGCGACGAGTTCTCACTAAATAATGGTACGGTGGGGTGCGGTAAGGCTGGGCTTTCTTTTCGACTTTTGTCATGTTCTTCACTGCTTTCTCTTTCCGGATGCTCGTTTCACGTCGAACCTTACTTCCCATTCTTGGGAAAATAGAAGGTAGATAAAGAAAGAAAGAAGGAATTAAATAAAGTATAAATGAAAAAAAAGGTGATTTAAATTAATAGCTTAATTAAATAGAAAATAATAAAAGTAACAAATAAAAACAAAAAACTACAAAATAGAAAAAAATATATAAAATAAACAAATAAAAAAATAAATTATAAGATTGAATTTTTATATATAAATTTGTAGAAATACAGAATTTCTCTTTCTTTCTTGTCTTTATCTACCTTTTTTTTCCCAAGGATTGGGAGTAAGGGTGGCAGCTACAGCAAAGTGGGCAGCAGAAAGGCAGTTGGTAGAGTTGAACAAATGTTCTGAAAGAAAAGCCCAGCCTTAGAACCGCCCGCTTCTGTACCATTAATTAGTGAAAACTCGTTACAGACAGATATACTACTCCTAGAGCTTCATGGGACCGGCGACGGACCCTCAGCTTAATGGTAAAATCGTCTTGTATAGGGTTCATTCCCTCTGGCCAGTGGGCCAAACCATGCCCCCTATAACAAAAACCCGCCATTCTCTCACTATCATGCACTTATTCTCGCTCTGCTCAAAACTCACATTTTCTTCTCCTTCAGACATTTGTTCACCGCTCAATCCACTTTCTGCTTCGTTCCCAGCGGTCTGGTTCCCAACTACGACTCTTCCACTATAATAACATCCGCCTTAACCAACCGACTATCATTCATCCTTTCCAACATGACCAAACCATCTCACATACTTTCATTTATTCTCTCATTTACCCCTTTCTTCACACACACACATACCACACTTAACATTCTCATTTATTAAATTCTTCTCACACCTAGCATGCTCCCCTAAGATTGTCCATCTGAACACATGAATCTTTAGATCTATACTTCTTATTCCAGACCATAGTCTTCACTACCATACAATAACACAGGTACAACATACGCCTCATGTGAGACTCTAGGGCGCACTCAAGAACTTACAGATTACATTTATTAATTTATATCCTTTTTCTTACATGGTGGTGTGTTGGGATAGTATTGGATCTGGACACATCCTTTGGAAATTAAATTAATACGTGAATTTTACATAAATTCTCATGTTCCTTCTATTTCTAATGAATTTTATATATTTTTTTGCTGAAATACAACTTTACTCTTAAAATTATATGAGGTTAAAGATCTTGATACTTAAAACTATCTGCTATCCTTATCTGCGGATATTGAAAATAAATATCAGCATCTGCAAATATTGAAAATTGATATCCGACCCACCTCTAGCTATAACAGTCTATTTACTTAATAATATAATAATAAATAATATAATAATAAATAATAAGTAATATAATAATAATAATAATCAATTAATAATAATAATTAATAATAATAATAATAATAATTGTTTTTCAGTTTTGTATGGCTTGGAATAAAGTTTGTTTGCTGCATAATGCACTCAACTTATTGAGAAGCACCAAAGGAAACTTCGACATGACAAGGTGTGCAAAATATTTCTTCTCATCCGATTCGAAATTGGCCTCTGAACCTTTTTCATTTATTTCCTCTAACAATGAAGAGACATCTCTCAAGTTCACAAATTTCTGTAATAGATAAAATAATTAAATATATGTAATAATTGATTATAAAATAAATAATGAATATTAGGAATTCTTCTTTAAAACAATTAATAACAAGAATTTATCATTCCACATTTAGTATTAAAATAGATGTTGTGATTTTATTTCTCCTTAATAAAACATCGTGTTTTGAGTTTGTTTCTTTGTTTGTAACTGGTTATGTTAACCATAATTCGTGTGGTGCTATATTGACAAAAAAGTTTCGTTGTGACAATCACTTTTTGGTCTATGCAAATAAATAATTTTTTCAGTGTAGCATTTCTTATCCAGCGTAATAACAAACACGAAAAAAGCTTATCTAAAATTGCATTGCTTTTGCAAGTTATGGCAATCCAAATATTCTGATGAGAAGCCACACAATATTACTAGATTAGTTTTTACCAAGTTTTCTAATCATCTTGTCGTATAGTTGAAGAATGGCCAACTATGTAGAATTTTTGATTACATCTTGCACAATCGTGGTCAAAGCTGATAGTCATAAAGTATGGAAATGAAAGTAACTTGTGCACATAAAATATTCTCTTCAAAGAGACTTGAATTATTCGAATAAGCTTCAAAATTGGGAAATATTAAAAATAAAAAACGGTTACTTCTCATGAATTTGTTACTACTCTTAATGGCTGATATCCACTCTCATTGATATATCTTTTATTAAAAGGTATTAGGTGGTCAATAACAAAAAGGTACATTTCACCTTCCAAGAGAGGGGAAGTAAAAAAGTAAAATGCAATAATTTTTCAAAGAAAAGTTATAAACTAATTTAAATATCATTGCACCGGTTTCTTTGCTGATATCAATGAGGTTATATATGATGAGGTTATTTGTGAATAGAAGTGAGTTTTGGAGTTTCAAGCAAAATGTCAAAAGTAAGTCCTACCCATCCCAAAATTGGGGTCCACATATCTTGAAAATTACAAATCATTAAAAATTTTATTCGCTTTAGTTACTTTGGGACACAAGAGAGCCTTATACATCAATTTTATTACCCATCTCGGATAAGAGTAAAAAATAATAAATTGTATTCATTTGTAATGCAAAGACTGCAAAATGAAAATTGAAACAAAAAATAAAAAAATAAAAAAATTTAAATTATGCCAACCCTGGTGAAAAGTAATGAGAACATGATTATACATACCTATTATGTCTTGAAGCAAGTTGAACTTGTTCCCAATCAATTTTGATTATCAGATTTTAAATGAAAACCAATTGTGTGACCTGCTCTTTAATCAAATAGCAATAATCAAAATTTAATTCTGCTTATACCTGTGACTTTACAGATGTTCTTTTTGAATCTGTTTCAATAATTCATATTTGCGCCTCTCTGTCAGAGAAAGGTTCTGAAAATATAATAAAGAAATTTGAGAAACTTCAAAGTGGGTATTCAAATTTTAATCAGCCTGCACAGCCGCAAAATTTATCAAACAAAATTAAACCTCTCAAAAACAATAAAGATAAAAAATGGAGACCCAAAGGAGCCATTTTATTCCACTCTCCTCTTAAATCCACTAATTTTACCTGAACCAACCTACCACATACACAATACCCCAGACAGCAAAAATAAATGCTATGTTCCAGTTGACGTTCATCCATAACCAACTCACAAAGCACTAACATGCATGCACAAACTAACGTTCAATAACTTTGAATAACTGGCTCACATTCCCCAAACATAGTGTTCAGCATCTAAATAAAAAAAAATCTTCATCACTTTTAATCACACTGATGTATATGCAAAATTATAGTAGCAAAAGCAAGGGAAATATCTGTAAAAAAAAGAATAATATACATTATATTTCTTGGTCTCTTTACCTCCTGGTGGATCTCAAACTTTATTAAAGAAAATTGCCTCTTCTGAAAATCTCTCAATTGTTAAATATGTTATTGTAAAAGTTATTGAGACATCTACTTCTAAAATTTATACTTCTTAAAATCTTGTCCTCATCCACTGTTATAAACAAATGACTCTTTATAAGTTTTAAAACTACTTATTTTAGCAAAATTTAAAAGTTAAATCATTTCCCAGCCATTCAAATTTGATACTTTATTAAGCTGCCGTCTGGAAGTATCTTTCAAGTTGGGTTACTAAAGGCAGTCTATTCTATGAATATGTTGTTTTTTTTAAAAATTGTTGCGCCTATGCGCAACTTGTAGATAAGTGTCTATCTGCCATGCATTCAAATGAACTGCACAAGAAAATCTATTGTATTTTTAATTATTTTCATATATCAATATTCAATATAGGTAATTGTGAGTAAGAATTTCTCAAACTTTTATGAAACTTTCACAAAACACTAAACCTGTGTTATTACGAACGTTGATATCAAAATAAAGTGTTGCTAATAAATAAAACATGTTATTTCACACTCGAAATAAACATGTTTTACATTATTGCATGGAACATTTTGTAGTGAATTGAGTCACAATCTGCAAACGAGGGCAGGTTGCAACAACTTGCACAATACTGTCCCAGTCAAACTAAAGTAAATTGGTCTAATCACACAATTCATGCTGATACAACATGCAAAACCCATACCATACCCTAGAGATTGTTAATATCCTGCACAACACAAAGTAAAAGTTAATATATAGCTACACTGACTAGGCTACTACCAAAACTAAAAACTATAGTAAAGTACATGCTAACTCAGGTAGACTGAATAAATATTTTTCAATATTCACAAACGCAAATAGGAATATAGGAAATAAAGAGAGTAATAAAACAACATGGGCCTATTAAGACTGTCCCAGTAAAGTAAATATTCATCAAACACATGCACATGCACAACCTAAATTGCACCCAAAGGATTTTCAATATCCTATACAAAGGTTAATATAATATACTGTATATACCAACTACTACAAAAAGAAAAAACTATAGCTAAGGTACATAATAACTACACAACAAGCTTTAATATGTTTGTTATTCTGATAGTTACAACAGGCAGTTCTATTACATTTTTTTTATTTAGACCACTCTGCTCAAGAATGGTAACCCCTTCATATGGACCGAAGCCTGCATGAAGAGGCAGAGCAAAGGGACCACTGAGGGTGGTTTTCAGTAAAATCTTCCCCACCTCCCATCACCTATCAGCACCAAGTGTGAGAAGTTACACAACTCCATGATCTCTAAATCTCCATCCCCTCATATTTACACGACTGTGTATCTACAGGGGAGAGCTGTCACTCCCTTATATGCAGAGTTCTTACGACACATGTGGGTGATGTGCCGGGTGAGGGTCTTCAGAAAGCTCCAGCCCTGAAGACAAACATGGAGCCTAGCCCCATCCACTGGTGGCACTATTAAAGAACCGCCAGATGGCTGCACTGCCTTCCATCAAGTGTACTTCTAGCAGCTTGATGGACCACCATTTTCAACCACTTCAATAAGAAATACAACCTCCCTGTCAAGTCACTCCACCAGTTGAAGGCCAAAGAACTAAACTTGATTACAGCTCATCCTGAATGTGCGCGCACTTACTCTTCAATAGCAGGCACTTTGTAGTAGCCAACCTTCCACTGGATGGCTACATCAAGGGCGCACGTGTTCGCATCTACCGCTACCAGGGTTGGCAAAAAGCC
Organism: Trachelipus rathkii; assembly: GCA_015478945.1. NCBI lineage: Eukaryota > Metazoa > Arthropoda > Malacostraca > Isopoda > Trachelipodidae > Trachelipus > Trachelipus rathkii. The sequence continues at coordinate 8,406 of JABUQX010033421.1, forward strand.
AGTTTTGGTCAAAAAACCAAAAAGCCAAAAAGCCATGGATTTTTGGCTTTTTGGCTATGGTTAATTGGCTTTTTGACCCTTATATGAAAAATTCCAGTAGTAAAATTTTTTACATATTCTAATCTACATATTCTTAATATATATATATATATTATATATATCCATTGATAAGCGGATAGTTATAGAGAATAAATTTTTAGATGAATATAAAACTCCAAGTGTATACAACGAAGCTGTGTGTAAGATAAACGAAGATTCAATAGAGATAAAAATGGTAAATTTAGTCAAGAAAGCGCATTTATAAAGGAAATATATTATAAAGGTATAATGATAAATCAACAAACTGATAAATACATACAAACATTATTATTAGATAATATATATATATATATATATATACCGTAAAATGGGGCAATTCGGTCCAAAATCAGGGGTACTCAAAATGGTAAGGTTTATGGAGACTATTTTATTTTATTTTTTCAAAATTTTTTTTTTTTTATGTTAATGTTATTCTTTTAGGAGTAAAATTAGTATAATTGTATTTGTATATATAATATAGGATTAATGTTAGAAGCCGTTAAGTAACGTGGACCGAATTGCCCCACAATTTTGGGGGGCGGGCAATTCGGTCACTTCAATTTTCCATCCCTAAGAATCCTCATTAAAGTCTTTTATTTGATAATCTTACATAACATTTTTCATTTTTAAACATAATGGTATTACAATATTATTTTAAGAAATTGGGTTCGAAAACGTAATAAAATGTTCGAGTTTGCGTTCGTTTTTGTCAAACTGCAAAATCGTAAAAAAATGCTCGCCGAACGTAAGGAATTTCCTTAATTCTGTAAGGTTTCTATTCTTTTTTATTCTATATTATACAGAATTAAGGAAATTCTTTACGTTTGGTGAGCGTTTTTTATGATTTTGCGGTTTGACAAAAATGAACGCAAGCTCAAGTGTTTTAGGTCTCTTTTTAAACATAATGGTATTACAATATTAATTTTAAGAAATTGGGTTTGAAACTAATAAAATGTTCCAAGTTTGCATTCATTTTTGTCAAACGCAAAATCCTAAAAGGCTCGCATAACGTAAGGAATTTCCTTAATTCTTTTGTATCTATATTACACAGAATCAGGAATTCTTTTCGTTTGGTGAGCGTTTTTTTTTACGATTTAGTTTGCGCTGTTTGACAAAAAAAACGAACTGTAATGTTAATTAATTCTGTAAGGTTGCAATTCTTTTTATTTTTTTACACAACTTAAGGAAATTCTTTTACGTTTGGAAGCGATTTTCTTTTTACGATTTTGCGCTGTTTGACAAAACGAACGCAAACGCTATTTGTGTTTCCCGCCGTGTTTACTTTTGCATAAGTGTGAACCATCTTGCTGAAAAATTTGTATAGGTTAATTAGGCCTATGTGAAAAACTTTACCCTACCTAGCCTGCAATTAAAGTGTAATAACTAATTTCTTTCCTTTTTGAAGCAGATATCTTTTTTGTAAAAGAGTATTAAAAATTTAATTTTACTGAAGATTTTTATGTGAAGCCAATCGCCAACGCAACTTATTCCTTTTAGTCTCAAGCGCCCATCTTGCT
>JABUQX010033422.1:0-55000 GCA_015478945.1 Trachelipus rathkii
TTGTTTGCAAACAAATGTGTCGGAAATGGATTGCCAAAAAGTTTTTTAATATAATATAATATAAAGAACCTTTTTTACAATAAAATGTATAGGTATAAAAATTTCATTAATACTAGAATTTTCATTATAAATCTTTGAATAAATATCTATGATTTTATTAATTAAAAAAACACATTATATAATTAATATATATATATTAAACAAAAATTAAGACATATATATAGTAATTTAGAATATAGTTAAAAATAATTTATTTAACTTTAATAATAAAATTTTAAATTAAATATTGTGTAATGAATAATTTTTATATTTAATTAAATTATATGAAATAATAATAGTTAAAAAAGATAATAATTTCAATTATTATTAGTAATACATTAATTTATAAAAATAATTCCAAGCGATATAAACTACGCATTTAATACGCACCGCTTAGAGGGCAGTTATTAGTCCGAACTCAGTAAATATAAGACCTCTATATCACTAAATCTAGACTAATAAAATTTATGGTAGACGTTATAGGCATAACTCAGGAGCCTACGTATATAGACAAGTAACTTATTCGCTCGAAATGAAAAGAAACTTTTCTGAGACTATATCTTCTATAGCGATTACGATCTAATAGACCTACTACTGATGTCGCAAAAATACGATAGTGAAAAACCGATATGCAAAAAAATCTACGCTACGGTTAGAAAAAATAACAAAATGTGAGCCCGAAAGGATTAATAAGCTGACTCGTAAGGAAAGAGCGAAGAGAGCTAGATTTTGTTATACTATGCCATAAACCGTAGGAAGATTAATTGTATTCAAGCATAAATTCGGGGAAACGGAGGACCGGCAAAATGACCCCTCGCGCATATTACCTCTGGTAAAAAAGACCCAGTATGCTAGATATCTCGTAAATCGATTATTCACTAAATGAGAAGCCTAGTAACTATAAAGATCACCTATATATATAATATATATAACTATAAGCCATAAGGGTCCTCAATATCGTACTATCCAATTATTAAGTCTCACGATGAAAGGGAGAAAACGATTGCCGCTGACACCAAATATACGTATATTATCGAAAATGTATGATTTCAGTCGACTAGTATCACCATCTGAGAATCACGACAAATACATTTATAATATATTCCATACTAATATTAATGATTGTCGTAGGTATCATGCGGTCTATCATCCGTAAAGTAAGTATATACTGAATACGCCTCCTAAAATTCATTTACGTCTCACAACATATAAGCATAAAGAATACGCAGGCGCCTTTAGCAAGAAAATACCAATCTCGAGAGAACGCATAAACCTGACGAATCTCACATATTGAAAAACCGATATTGAGTCACAAAGTTATTTGCAAAACACAGAGTAATGTTACAACTGTCGAGCTGAATCCGACGGGCGCGCTCGGACGTTTCCAGGTACTCAAAGGGACGTCGTCAACTTGAGTACACCTGTGTTCTCATCGAAATGTCGGAGAGTTAACTGCTACTTATTTTTCAATTCAATAGCGTTCCAGGAGTACTTCTGCCACTGCCGGCTGCTCCTCCGCGTGTGCTCTCGTCTCGGGAGAGACGCAGCCTCTATTACGTTTCTACGTAAAAAAAATGTAAAGTCACATAAAGCGACACGCAGCAGAACTCAGTATAAGTAGGAATAAAAAATTTATTGATTAAGTTTACTATTTATTAGAGTAATTAAGTATGTATTTGAGTTGTCGAGATATCTTTGGTGTTGATATTGCTAGATACATTATCTAATTGAGCGAATATAAACATTATTGAGCGCATAATATAAAGTTGCATATGTAATATATAAATTTTATCACTAGCATATGGAATTAGGTATTATTTCGATTGAATCCCCTTTGGATTCCACTTGAATATATATAATTTTTTGATGACAAATAAGATCGTAATTACATAATAATAGGCGATCTTATTATTCGTTTTGAATTTTGGAATTATACTAAATATTAATAATAAATTAATTTAAATTAATATATAATAGTTTTAAATAAAAATTAATCTTTTTTGGTATATATAATTAATTTGTAAATTATAAATATTAATTACATATTATGATCTATTAAATATTTATAATCCTAATTATTAATTATTTAAATGATGCAACTTAATTTTTTATGGGTTTTATAAAAAAAAAACTATACATGTTTATTGACATAAATTATATAATTTATTATTTTATTATACCATATTAATAATATATATAAAAAGTGGCACAAAACTAATATATAAAATATTACACTTTAGTTTTGATAAGATAGCGCAGAAAAAGTCTGATTTCTTTTTTAATATGACTACCGAGTATGTTGCTTATATATTATAATACCGATATAATAAAATAGATATAATCAAAAAAACTATATATATATATATATATATATATAATATAATACTATGTATTATATTATTAAAATGTGTGACAACAATATTAACAATAATATGAGATTGAAATTTAAAGTATAACTATTAATTCAGTAGCATGTGTAGGTAGACTATGTCTTATTACTCAGGAGGTAAAGCAGAGAGAGAATAAGAAGATGAGAGACGAGAGAGAGGAGAGAGAGAGAGAGAAGATGAGAAAAAGAGAGAGAAAGAAAAGATGTATGAAGTAGTAGAGAGAAGAGGACGATGAGAGAAGAGCAGAGAGACGAGAGAGAAATATGAGAAGAAGGTAGACACATAGAACTCTAGCGCACGAGAGAGAGGAGAGAGAAGGAAATGGAAGAGGAAGACGAAAGCATAGTGAGAGAGGACACGAGAGAGAAGAAGGGAGGGAGCAAGGGACGGATGAAGAGAGAGAGAGAGAAGAGAGAGAGAGAGAGAGAGTAGAGAAGCGAGGCACGGATCGATTGCCGAGGAGGAACAGGATTCGACAGAAAGAGGAGAGCAGAGGACGAGAAGAGAGAGTAGACGGAGAGTAAGTAGAGCAGTAGTGAGAGAAAAGAAGAATTTAAAACAGAGAGAGAGAGAGAGAGAGTAGTCATGGCAACAGAGAGGAGCGAGAGATATGTAAGTAGGAAGCAAGAGAAACAGGATTTTAGTAAGAGAGCAGAGAGAGAGGACGAAGAAGGATGTAAAGGGGGTCCCTAATTTCCAGGCCGATTGTGTTTTATTAAAGAACATACGAGGAGAGACCTAAAGAGAGAGAGACAGGAGAGCAGAGAAGAGAGAGAGAGAGACAGGGAGAGAGAAGAGAGAGAAGAGAGAGATGTATACGTATTTTAGAAGAGACGAAAAGAGGAGAGAGACGCGAGAGAACAGAGACGTATCGAAGAAGAAGAGTAGAGGAGTTCGAAAGAGGTACTTACAGAAGAATGTAGAGATTCAGAGAGAAGACGAGGAGCAGAAAGAGAATGAGAGAGAGACGGGAGAGAGGAGAGAGAGAAAATTGAGAGACGCAGAGAGAGAGAGAGAGAGAGAGACGAGAGAGAAGAGTGAAGAGAGAAAGAGAGAGAGGATGAGAGAGGGAGAGAAGAGATAGAGAGAGGAGAGACAAAGAGAGATGAGAGAAAGAGAGAGAGCAGAGAGAGAGAGGACGAGAGAGAAGAGAGAAGAGAGAGAGAGCACGAGAGAGCCAGAGAGAGTAGAGATGTAGATGAAGAGAGAAGAGAGAGAGAAGAGCAAAGGAAATAGACCAGATAAGAGAACAGAGAGATTTGAGAAGATGACGTATTAATGACGTAGACGCAGAAGACGACGAGAGTACGAGAGAGAGGAGGAAGAGAATCGAGGATGAGATAGAGGAGAGAGTATGTACGAGAGATGACAGCAGAGAGAGACGAGAGAGAACGAGAGAGAGAGAGACGAGAGAGAGAAGAAGAGAGAGAAGAGAGAGAGAGAGAGAGCAGAAGCAGAGGAGAAGTAGGAGAGAGATGAGAGAGAGAATCGAATGCAGAGAGAGATGCGCAATGCTGCGCAACAGGATCTGCACGAGAGAGAAAAGAGAAGACAGAAGGAGAAGAGATGAGAGACGAGAGAGACAGCACGATAACGAGAAGATGGGGACAGAGAGATAGAGATATTATAGAGCAATACGAGAGTTTATGAGCGAGGGCAGAGAAAATGAGAGATCTGCAGAGGAGAGAGATGGAGAGTAGAAGACAGAGTAGAGAGAGAGAGAGAGCAGGAGTATGAGAAGGAGGTAGATGAGCATCACGAAGAGATACGCAGAGAGACTACGAAGAGAAGTAGAAGAGAATGAGAGCAGAGAGAGATAGAGACGTAGAGAAGAGAGAGAATGTAAGAGAAAGAGTATAAGGAGGTCAGAATGGGTTTCATATTGTATGAAGAAAAAACAAATGTCGAAAGAGAGGAATAAATAGAGTAGAGAGAGGATTAGGAGGAGAGCGAGTGAGGGAGAGAGCAGAGAGAGAGAAGAGCAGAGAGAGAAATCATTCCTAGTCGTTTGGACAACCGGGAAAAGAAAAAGTCTTAATAAAAAAAAACGAAAATCGAAACCAATAAAAATTATTTATTAAGGCAATTAATAAATAGACTTTTATTTTAACGCTCACCAAAATGCTACTAACTACAAATCTATGTCACCGACCTACCGAGTGTCGCTTCCGCGGAAAACAGGGAGTTAAGCGATCACCGCACTAAATGTCACGAATATGCACACTGCAATTTGCTTCTGCTGCGCTGCTCTTGTCTATTGCTTCTTTAAACAGACGAGGAACCCTCCGAGATACCACCCGATGAAGACGTCTGCTGAATCGAGACCGTATTCTTTAATCATAAAAAAAGATGACGAGACGAATAAAAAACACAAGAAACACACACACAAGCAATAAGAGGTTAGAAGGACAGAAAGAAAATACGTACTTGAGGATTATAGTGCGATTGCCTTTTGTATATCTTGGCTTATTTAACTTATATCTGAAAATAATAAGATAAAACCATAAGCTTTATTTTGATATATAAACCCTTATTATTATCATCTCATACATATCAAGGTTTATTGAAGACTCGCGAAATGGGTCGGAGAACAATGCTTTGTCTGAGGGGTATCACACGCGTTGACCAGAGAGACATACAGTAATCACATAATATAATCACATGAGCCATTAAACGAGCGGGTCTGACTACCTAAAGAGGCCTTACCCAGCTAATATAATATTAGGAATTTATAAGAGAATCGAAGAAAACAAATATGTATTAAATACCATAAATACACGTACTATATCTGCAAGTTTTATATTAAGAACGACATGATTTGGAGACGATGAGTTGGTGACATATCAACTGTAATATGATTCGACATGATGACCTGACTCATTTCAAGCACCCTTACTCTCAAAAGGATAATTCTGATTTTGCATCCCCTACTGAGTTAGCATTCTTATATTTTCACTATTATCACAGTATACATTAATTTTAATAGAACATATTATTATTTCAATGAAAAAAATTTAATCATCAAGAATAAATTAATTATTATAGATATCTAATACATGTAATTTATATAATATAATAATATTAGATATAAAATAATAATATATTATATAATATATATTATATATAATAGTGTTAGTATAAATATTATATATATAATATATATATAATTAATAATATATTAATATAATAACTATATAATATATTGAATATTAATTAGATATATAAATCATATAATTATATAATATATATATTAATTAATATATCATATTTACTAGAAATTAAGCAATATAATATTTTTTTTGAATATTTTCACACTCAAATGCAAATTTAAACATTAAATTTCATAACTCGTTCTAACTTTTTATTCACATTCACCATTTTATATTAATAACTTATTAATTATTTTTATAACAAACTTTTTCAAATATTTCTGAGCACGTTAGAATGAAAGTAAATCGATTTCGCTAAAATAATTAAACGAAACAAATAATTACTTAAAAAATAATCTCTTCCTAGAACAGATTGCACGAAATAACCTTATTTCCCCTATACTATATTATTTATCTATTCTTATTAATATATGGTATAGCAATAAAAATAAATAATTTTGCGAAATAGTTATTTAATCAGTTTTTTTTTACGTAGGGAGATAAAACCAAAAGAATAAAATAATTATATCGGAAAATCTAAGTTTAATAATATAAAATTGGATATTTATATAGCAGTACATTTATGTATCTCTGATAATAATTTAGATTTTTTATTTGTTTCTATAATTTTTTCTAAGTACTTGAATTAGCTAATATCAAACGACCTATTAAATAAATTAAAATACCAACTGAGCTGTTATCCCATGACAAAAAGGGCGTCGTGTAGAATTCTCTGTACTAAGTTGCTTAAGACCCATCAACATGTCGATTTGAAGAGACTAGAAAATTTTCCTGTTTAAAAAAATATTTTTTAAAAAAGGGAGGTCTTGAGAATAAGTTAAGTTAAGGTTCAGGTTTTTTTTAAGAAAATTGTTCAGTGGTAAGCTTTTTGGCATAATTCCAGAACTTTGCCACTAAAGAAATTTTCTTAAAAAACTACTTAACTTTTTCTTAACTAAGAAATTTTTTTTGAAACTTAGAAATTTCAGTCTCAAAATATGTGGGTCGCTGTCAACAGCATTGCCTTACCCCCTCCTCTGTACCATTAAATTAGTAAGAAGAAGCCTCGTCGCAGTCAGAAAATCCACCCTAGTAGCTTCAAGCACGAGGGATGCGAAGGGACCCTCACTGAATTGGGTAAATCAATTACAAGTGGATAGGGTTCACACACTTTGACCCCAGGTGGGCCACAACTATACACCTCTGCACAAAACTTCCGCCATTCCTTCATCTATTATGCAACGCCTTTAATTATCTCGCCTCTGCCAAACTCACATATTATTTTTTAGTAAGAATTCATCGGCAGTCGAAATTTCACCCTAATAGAGCTTCACATGACCTAAATGGACCCATCGTTATGGCATCTCATCACATGTTTGGTTCATCCTTTGGGTCCCAGGTGGGATAAAACCAAATACCCCCCCTCACAAAAACCCCAGTCATTCCACTACTCTGTTCATGGCACCATTCTTCCTCCCCTCTACCTCAAAACTTGACATTTCTCTCTTCCCCAAGGCATTCCGTCTTACTGATTTCAACTGCACTGCTTTTTTCCTTTTCAAATCTCCCACCAGCTGGTGTCGTTTCCCAGCACACCGGCCACTATACATCCGCTTAAAAACCGACTACCGTCATGCCTTTTTCCATCATGACACGCAAACCCAATCTTCCAAGTATACCTATTCTTCACATATTTATTCTCTTAGTGTTTACCTCCGCCCTTTCTTCAACGACCACACAGACTCTCATTAATCCGTTTCTTTATAATATCCCTCATTTTTACGAAATTAGTCAATTCTCTTATCACACGCGTTATGCAAGTTGAGCCCCACCCCTATAAGAATTGCAAATTCCACATTTTCATCGAAAACTACTTAACATACACAGAACACCCACAAATAATGAACCTAAAATTAATAATAAGAGGAGATCGGTATTGAGCACCATATCTACCTGGCTTCCCTTTCCCTAGTTTTATCTATAGGGGTGAGGCGGCGGACAGAGCCTCTTACTACTAGTCTGTATATCTGAGATATACATTTCAAAATAATCTAAAACTTATTTAGCCCAATACTATTCAGTGGAGCTAAATAAATGTTCTTGTGTTTCCACGGACTCATGTTTAAACTCTCATGGCATTTTGAACAATGTTGAATAATTATAGTATACCCAAATTAGGCATTCTATACGTGTGACAATCGTTGTAATAACGTCATTTATATATATATATAAATATATACGAATATCATATAACTCAAGCTGAACACTATAAATAGACTATTAAGCTTCACTCTTATGCCCATTTCCACCCACTCCGAATGAGTTCACTAGATCCGAATTAATTTCCTCGAGACAAAATAACAGAGGTCGCCCCACGCCGTCGTGATTTAAATACATCTTGTAGTTATCCACCCTTCATACAAAACTTACAATGGTATTTCTTTAATATACATCGCTCGCAATGATCATACGCCAATTGTATTTGGTGATAACATACCTAACTACGTCCGGCTTACATCAACTTTTAAACTCTTACAGCAACATCATACCGCGAAAATCTCGTGACGAATAATCTTCGATATCGAGAAAAGGAAAGGAAAGAAAGAACTAATAATTGCTACCACACACGTCTGCAAGCTTTAGCGCTAGATACAGTACTACTTACTCTAGCATTTATTCTCAGCTGCCCTCGACTTATTATCCAGATCACAATAATATCATTCGGATTCATAAGAATATACTATCATGGCGCTGCAAGACTTAGGCGATTATGATTATTGAATTATTTGTTGAAAAAATAGAGGTTGAAAGAAATTAATTCGACCTGATCTTTTCGCGAGGATTCGACACGATACCCACGCATATAACACAACCTTCGGGAACGAATTCCGAGAGCTTTTCTGGGGAAAAACGCCCATTCCAAATAATCCGTAACCTAACTCAGGCGCGACTATCCGAGCGAATTACAATATTCTTCAAACCCCTCCCTCTTTTACACATGACCGAGTATATGGTCGCGACCGAAAAAGTTCTAGTCACGGTGTTCCTGGCGGCTGCTAAAACCGTCGTAAGAGTTATTTAGGCAATGTGTTGGCGAATTACGAAGGTTTAAGAATCTCCTGATTTTCTCTTTTAGACCGGTATGAAAGCCTTTCATAAAATAACGGACTTACAGAATGCCAAGAAACACCCTGGTCTGTGTAAAGGTTCGTAACTAACGACAATTAGTAATAATATACCAATCGTATAGCACAAAGCGTTCAACACTTCTGCATCTCAACCACAATGGACTCTGTTTAAATTTAGAAAATATAGATTAATAAAGCATTCGAAGAGATAGATCCCACCTCAGAAAGAATCTATCCGTATTTATCTCTAAAAAAGGTAATAAAAGTGAGTTCACACTGTAACGCTGAAAGGATAGACTACCTTTTTCAACATGGAATATACAGCAGCAAATAAGCTAGGAAACAGAATCTCATAAAAAAGCCCATATGTCACAGAAATATGTACTAGAGACGATACATTATAATGCATAGTTAGATGTAGATGACCTAATGATACGCGAGAATGCAAAGCTCGAGCTGATCACGAGTCAGTCACATACGCAAAGATTCATAAATGCATATACCACTCAGCAATAATAGCAACCGACACCGCATAATCAATTAGACATTCACGGATTCTATATACACATTTATAATATATATATTATACACTCGATCTGGCAGTAGATCGATACAATATATCGATCCCGAATGTGTATACGATCAGTGGAGCATAACTCCGAACGCAACAAGCAACATGATAGTAGCACGCGAAATTAGTACTGCTGCTCTCATCTCGCCCATGCGGAGCTCTATACACTATATATTTATTGAAAATAAGTTTACACAAAAACTTAAAGTTTAGTTCCAGCACTCACAACATTATGGACGGATGGTCATGCCTTAACCTTTCATATTTAGAAAAGGCTCTTAGTTTTAAATATCATACCGACCTCATGAGCAATAACATGCAGAGCTGAAAAATACTGAATAAGAACATTCAACAATTTCGTGAGTATTCATTACTCGTCGGAAGAACGAGAATAATACTCTGTTCCCAAATTACGGACCCTATCATCATATTGTTCTATCAGAAACTCAATCACCTTTCTGACGAACAACAACCAATTCATCGTTTATTTGACGAAGCCAAAAATTAATTATCTACAGAAACTAAATCTAGTGGCGTAACAATTGATCAACTACAAGAGAATATTCGAATGAGCCACCATCTCAGACATTATAAATCCCACTTTGATAATCCAATTCAGAGTTAAGCGCACAGAAACCATCCGTCGAATTTTACCTCAAACAGACTTCATAAAAGAAATAAAAAAGATTAAGACAACGCGTGGCAGAAATACTTCGCCATTCATCTCAAAAACTATTCAGTGGAGTCTCCATCTCTGCTAGATGCTAAATTCCTTAGCCACACTAATTAAATTTAGTAGAAAAATTTTATCCACATAGATTACGAGCAACTAAAAGTGTATATGCACATAAATATATAATACCGTCCTACTCAATAACCTGACAAAGTGAGAACATAATTTCTACACTTTGACTTCTCCTCCTTTAATGACTATTCTCTATATCATCTCGTTCTTCAATTGAAGATTTGATAAACACGTCAGGTATTCCTCGACTAGGAGTGCCCCAACGTTACACATGAATTAGCCTATAAAGGTAAAGGCCAAAACACTATGTTTCAAACAAATAATACATCTGATTCTAGAATTCACTGACCCTTCAGAAATCTTAGACCACCCTGCACACAAAGGAGTACTTAAGCAAATATTATGCACTGGTTTCGGCTTCAAATATAAATTACCACATACAACGTCAATGATCAAGACTTCTGTATGCGACCCACCCTTCCTAACAACAGCTGAAAGCCAGATATTTAGATGATCCTCTTCTCTCTCGACAAATTTTCACGAACTTAGAGTTTTATAATTATTGAATCATCTCATCCTATATGAATCGATTATTCTGAAGAGATAATCAGGAGAGAGAGTGTAAGAGTCGCCTGCTATTTGAGATAATCTATATATATCGCCGCGATATGTAATTTTCCGAACTTTATAATTGAAGTGAGTTACCTTAATTTGGACAATTCAAAATAAAAATTTTCGCAAGCACATAGTTTCCGAGATGGCACAGATGGCCGAGAGATGTATAATACGCAGAGAGATTTATCATTTTCACCATGACACCACACACTACCACCAACGTTCGAAATTAATATCGCAATTTTTAAACATAGGAGACATTAAAAGCTAGAATCGATTGATCCCAATGGTTATATTTCTAATCAGACTATATCTTGTCAGATGCTTGCCGCTGTATCACCAATCTAGAATAAAAGTCGTGTGCTGCTTTGTCACCGTAATCATTAAACACGTACTCCTTCTGCAGAGTATATCAACTTCTGAAATCTCGCAAAGTATTTAATTTAGAGGATAAAATATGATAATACTTTCACTTTGTTAACATTAAAAGGCCAAATGACACCTTAACATCACTTGCTTTAAAAACACTATACAACTCCATGTTACCTGCGATATCGCTCCTTGCTGACTTATACACCCCAACTATAACAACGGCACCCCCGATAAACTTTTCACAATAATAACATTACAGCTATGACCACAGATATTAAACCTGCAGCAAATACCACCATTATCCGATGAATAATAAAACAAATGATAGACTTTTAGGAGTGAGTCAGTGCACCGATCGTTTCCCCTCCCCCGCAGATGTCTTAAATCTAACTGATAATGCAACAAATATAATATCTTCTTCGAATCGAAGGAAAAATACAATCTATGGTAGTCACTTATGGTTCCAAGGCGGCATTTACATTTTTACATTAATCTAATGTTATTATTTTTGAACTTATAGAATTTAAATCATGTCCATAACATAGAAAATTTTACAAGTGTTTTTTTTATCTTGTTTTTTCCACTCTTTTGACTTCTTATATGATTTTTATTTAACAAACTTTTTTTGAAGCTTTTGGCTATTTTTACAAATGAAAAAGTGCATCAGAACAAGAAGACGAACGGACAGCAAAAAAATTTTATCATCAAAGGCTAAGTCAAAACTCTATAAAAGATAATCAACTTGCTGTGTCGTATCGCTGCATCTCTTCGATCAAAAATATCAAAATATCTCTAGACAAAAATATTTTCTATTGTTTTATATGTTATATATCATTTAAAAACACGACATCGAACAACATAAAAATGTACTTTGTTTTATCAAGGAGTAATAATTAGAGCGTATTCTAAATGTGATTAGTTCACTCATCATTGTCTTTAAATCATTCGACCATAATTAGTTAATTCTAGAGAGGAGATATCCACATTGTTTTCGATAAGCTATGAACTCGTCCATTTAGCTAATTCTTATAACGGACACACACTTATTATACTCTTGCATTCTACATTTTACAGAGAACATTGAAAAAAGAGTTCACCAAATTTTTAATGAGAAAAAGAAGTCACCTCCTTCCAGACAGAGCTCTGGAAACGCGTTTATGGTCAAATATAACCCCTATTTATAAAGGCGATTGAAGGATAAAGAATATCACCAATACTTTTTTTATCTCTCATGTGAATTTACATTACATTTTTAGTCACTCATCAATAATCTATTAATAATATCTTTGAGTACATAAGCCATACATCGGATTTAATTCATTTTTATTTAATTTTTATTTATCAAATGTTTTTTTACCGCGTTTTCCTATGTGGAATTTTCCCTTCTGTCTCATTTTCAGTCGGCTAACTTGTTAACCCCTCTCTTTGCACTTTTGTTTCTAAATCTTTATTCAACGTTTGACGTTACTTATTATAGCTAAAAAAAGAAAAGCGACGAAGTCGCTTTTACATAAACAAAACAAAATTCCAGTTTTAGTTTCTTTATTTAAATCTTTCCTTTCAGCTATTTTATTCGTTTATTACTTTTTATTTTTTTAGTCTTTTATAACATTTCGTCTTTAAGCGATTACTCGTAAATCAATATAGATATTTTTACAAAGTATTTTCCATTGCTTAAAATTTGATTCTGCTCGAGCCTGCAAGCAGCCGCCCACCGCAACCGCCGAGCCCCACGATTTCGAAAAAATTAGAAATATTTTTATTAATTAAAAAATAATGTATGCCCAACGGTGAATCGATGACAATGACCGAATTTCAGAAGAAAGCTTTGATAGAACAATAAACGCTTTTGAATGAAACGGACGGGCCGTGTTCGCCGATGCACCAATACGACATGTATTAAAAAAATTCTTAAATATAAATCTATCACCAATTGGTGGAAGGGTTTAAAAATAATCTAACCACTGAGCGTTAGCGAAACGGTATTCTCGACTTACGCACTAGGTTATTTCTCTACGTAAGTTACATCCATCGAAACTGTTTGATATTAGTCAACAGCTATCACACACGACGGTAAAAGAAATACCTATCGCTGGATATACGAATCCGGATAAAGACAATATGCGTAGACAGCTGCGGTTCATAAGTTTCATCGGGACGGTGTCGAAGTAACGAAAATGGTCATTTATTGCTCTTGAATTCTCACGGATGCTCATTTCATTTATACGGCTATCCAAAACTTTTCGTTCACCATTCCGAGAGGCCGAATTGGCGATATGAAAGTCAAGTTTGGATTCGAACCGCGCAAAGTAAACTCTGAGAGGGCTTTAAGATATGTCTTCCGTATTGATTCCCCGCATAACGATCTCTCACCAGGAGGTATTCTTGTTTTCTGAAAACCATATTGACGGTGCTATAATCTGATTTCGCCGTGAGAAGATCAGCCCGATCGAAATACTGATGTCATGCGCCGGTTCTTCGAGCGTACGATATTTTGCTTCAAGTCCTCACTGCCGACGTCCGTAAGTGTTTACTCTCACTGAAACTTCTCACTCTTAATTTAATTACCCATGTGATGTCAGGTCTATCGCCTTCACCGTATCTTCCTCCTCCGCAGGACATCCGCGCACGTAGAGGTTGGCCGCGCAGCGACTATTTTAAATAACCTATCGACGGATAATGTAATCCTTCCTCAGCTAGCTATAAGTATTAGAAAGCCAGATAGCTTGAAGCCGCCACAACTAATATATAAAACCCTGATGTGTGTTTAGTGGGTTACAACGCGATTTTCCCTGATCGTTTTCTCTTGAGAGAACGAATATAAACTCTACGGTTTGATAAGACCCCGATCGTAGTCATTCGACGAGGGCCCAAAAATCTTCGAGAGATATCGTAACCAGACCACGTCTCTCCACCTAGGGCGAGTCGCTTAGGACAAATTTCCACAAACCACCTTACCGGAATTTCAAAGCGCACGATCAGGAAATCCTTCTCACTCGATATCTTCCGGCACGAACCATAGGAAGCAACGAAATTTTGAGACAAATTTTGCAATATGCAACCCTCTGTCTTTGAAAATATCTTTATCATTACCACTTTTCACTTAAGTATCGTGAGACACTGGAACCTCACAGAATACGAAAAGTGAATCAACTATTCACCTTGGATACCCACCGCAATCTATGCGAGTATCTCGTATTTGCCGATTCATGGAATACATCTACTTACTACGGTGTTTAAAAGAAATGAGAGGATGTATATTACTAGCGTACAAAGCGGACCTAAATGTTATCACGAAGAGTGCGAAATCGACTTTCAGACAATCCATATCTTTTATCAGATGTGGAATTGCGAGAAGTCGAGGTATCTGATCTAACAGATTGTTGGATAATGCATAAGAGCAGTGTTCTGCACTTTATTTTCTCCTTAGGACTCAAACCGACCAGGTATATAACCTACGGAAAGCCCCCTCTCAAAAACCGTATTCGATATTATTCGGTTGTGGACACAATTAGCGAAACGCTCAGGCAGAAAATCGGCGACAATAAACCAATTTTGGTTGCTGTCATTTGTATCTCAGCAGTATGATTTTGAATTTCTAAATAATTTTGACGTTAAAAAAATGAAATCTGATAACGTTCCACTAAGTTTCCATTTCACTATAAATCCTTTTTTCTTTCTTTATAATTATTAACTAATAAATACAACAATTATAAGTCTTGCTACCTATTTTGTTGGTTGAGATATCTATGAATAATCACGCAACTAATTCTAAGATTTAGAATAGTTGTGCAAAATAAAAGAATTTAGATTTATTTTAAATAATTAAAAATAATAATAACCATACGATCATAAGCTTCAACGAGATACTAGTACCTACGTATATATAGTATAAACTAAAAAGTATTAACTTTATTAAATAATATAATATAAATATATTAATAAATATGATTATAATCATAAAATAAGATAACATAGCAAGATATTATATAAAAATCAATACCCATTTAATATTAATATACATCGAATCATTAGTCATATACCTAGAATTAGAAAAAATCTTTCTGTCGGATTATTGGTTCTTTCTGTTTCGTTTTATTTTGTTTCTGTTTGTCAGATCTGATCATTTTGTCGTCAGAACTTTTATTTCTGTCTATTTTTAGTTCTTTGTCATGATTATCTTTACATTTTCTTTCTGTTTTAAATTTATTAGTCGAAAATCAGATCTAAAATTTCATTGTCAGGTCACTGGTATTCAACTCGGTATATCCTTAAACGCCTTCACTTCATATTATCCCTAAGAGCATTGCTTATCAATTCAGCACCTTTTTTAGTACAATGTATGAAGTATGTGATCGAGGTTTCTTCAAACCCTCATAATATCATCCCACTCTAACACTGTTCATTCGTGGCTTCTATTCGCATGGTAGAGATCTAATTGAGAAACGAGATGAATTCTCATCTCACAGAAATTGTTGTTGTTCAACGTCTCACTATATATGAAAACTTTAAAGGAGCGTCTACGCCTTACGGCCTTAGTAGCTGTATCGTAAAAACGCAACAAAAACGTATAGCTAAATCTACATCTGACGAGATCATCTTGTAACTCTACGTCATGTATGAGTGAATCGTTGTTAACTTATTTAAAATTTTTTTATCAAATATATCAGAAAAATTAATTTCACTATTTTTCTTTAGTATATTTTTTAATTTTATTTAATGTTAGGTTATATTAATACCCTAAATATAATTTTTGATTAGAGACACTTATCGGTGAAAACTATCAATGGGTACTAAATTTATTGTTATACAAAATTGAAATTCAACTTTTAACATTGTTCACTATATATAACTATATATATTTATAATATATATTTACTAATTTATGAAAAAAATTGTTGTAAGACTTTTAAATCTTGCTAAGTTTTGGAGTATCTTATTATATTTAAATATTGAAAAATGTGGAATTAATATATATATTACATTATTAATTAATTTTATATAACTAGTGTAATATATAATATAGAAAAACATTGCTATTCAGATATATTATTTGAATGAAAATCATTTTGCACTACTTATTACTATATTATTTCTTATCTTTGTATACATAGGGGAAAGTTGGACTCCGCTAATTACAATATCTGTATCACATAAGTGTACGGTTCTGCCTAAGATATATTACATAAATACAGGTACTAGACTGGCCCTAAGATACAGTGGCCTAATTGGTCCGAATCTTAAACGCCATTCAAAAAATTATTTTTTTCAGACTACGTAAAAGTTTGATGGATGGGGTGGAAATCGACGCACCCAAACTCCAAAAATCCTCGAACACTGTCCGTTATAAAGGACATAGAAAGCGATTGAATCTTAGCAGAGATTTTGGCAGAGTATCGATACTTTTTAGACAAACATCGTCCGTTCAATAATTTGGCGCTTAACAATCAAAAATTTAGCTATCTGATGCCAAGAAAATCGAGCTTCTGATATTAATATATATGATTTTAGATTATACTGATCAAACAGTAAAAACGAAGGAAATAATAACTTAACATGTGTTCTATCTTAGCCAATTTATATGTTTGGAACGCAAAAAGAGAGCTTTCATTATGGAGCTTTCATCGAAAAAGACGTAACGCGAAAATCCATTACAGAAAATCTTAGAATCGATATATACTGAGAGACTATAATACCTAGTAATATGTATCGCCAGTACCGCTCCTTAACACAGATTTGCGAGTTTTCCGCACTCTTAATATGCTCCCGCTGGATTACAGAGAACAATGGGACAGGGGTGGAGTAAATAGCGCTTGAAAATACTCTCATAAGATTTCGTATCAGAATCAGACACCTTACTATATTTTTAAATAAAACTATTTTTATTTAATGAATCCAAATAATTTATGTAAAGAAAGAGACCATCGAATTACCTATTATTTTCGTTCGACTTTAGAAATTGTTAATACGTTATGGCGCCATTCTTCTCACCCCCTGCTACCACATCACGAATACTATTACAAAATATTTCTTATACGACAATTTTATCGCACAAATACATCAAAATTGCATGATTATAATATATATAATTATGCAATGTAATGTCGCGAAACAAGGTGATATATAAGATAAATAAGACTCACATATCTTATGAGAAAATTTGGACTCACTGTACTAATCACCCTTCGGCGATAGAAGAAAATATTTGGAGCATGATAAATATAACACTTTAGAGAATAGGATTATACGTAATAAGTAGATGGACAAACACCAAATTCGACATTCTTCTCACGAATTGAATTGCAGGGAACACTTGCATATATGCAGCTCTTTTGAATCGAATTAATACTTCGTTAATTAAACTTTAATACAAGAGTAAGGATTAACACATAATCGAGGATACTATCAAAATAACATTTATTTAGTAAACACGACAAATATTTACATTAAATTCTTGCTATTAAAAAATTTGGAGTTCGGTTGAATCATTGGATATTCTTTGCTGTGTCTTATATTACAGTTATTAGCAGCGCTCGTGTAAGGCGATTGGTAGCAAAAACCGGGGTGAAGACATTGGAATTGATTTTCGGTTATTCATCGGAAGAGGAAATATTTCCCAGCCACGATTATTATTTGATGAAAGAATTACTTCGTCGTGCGTGCTATAACTGTTCTAAGAAAAAATTAGCTTCCTTAATCGTGGTGGTTGAAATCGAAAACAGAAGAATTATCGAATGGGAAATTAGCGAAGCTCTACCGATAGTCGAATTTTCCGTGAAATCATCAAAGAGGTTGAAAGAAGAAGTGGCGGATGATGATAGAAGATATAGAGGTCGAATTGTGGATTAAAAAGATTGTTGGAAATTAATTTTTGGAAACTTCTTACTACTAAAGATCGTGAAAAAAGCAAAATAGAAATACCATTCTGCCTCGCATGCAAAGGAATTTATGCGGTTATGACGCTCTTTATGCCGCTGACCTATCCGTGGAATATTGAACGAGAGCTATGCCGCTTACATTCGGGTAAAATAAAAATTCTGAAAATGGAAAAAGAAAAGTAATGAGTGCTGGGGACACGACAATTTTATGACACCAACGCGTAATATATCATTACCTCTGTATAATATATCGATTGCAAAGGATATAATAAAAATGAACGCGTGATTCTTGAAACTTGAATTTGCGAAAATCGATTTTACCAACATTAAAAACTGAGCAATCACTTTATCACAAAGAAACGATAAAATGTCATATTATAAATAATCGACTAATTTTATTCAATTCCGTAATATTTTAAAGTATGTAGATTATCCTTAAAATTGTTTTGCAGAAACGGAAAATATTTAACACTATTTACCAGGGTAAATTAATTCAGTTATATATAAATTAGCTGAGCTTATTTATTGAGTATAAATAAATACGATGAACGCCCTCGGAATTCCCCATAAAATGTCATCAAGAAATATTACAATAAATATAATAGATATTAATGATAACGCTCCGGAATTTAGTCAGCTGAGACGATAGTAGCTTGCACCTGCCTGAAAATACAAGAAAGTGTACATGATGTAGATTTTATTTCCATATAGAGCCACTCAAGATGAGCTTTTCAATTTTTTCAGATTAAAACAGTTAAGTATAAAGAAAAGTTGTGTTGTTTTAAATGCCAGGGGTATAACTTCACTCCTGCAGTAATTTAATAAATTTTGATATCACCACTTCTATGAAAAGAGGACTAGAAATAAAATCAAAAGCCAGTTGTTAATTGTAATGCAAATGTTTACTTTAATTGTCGAATGCTGCATCACAACACAAAAAATGAGTTTATACACCTTATTCAATACAATATTGACGAAGTGATCTGAACGACTAGTAGGAAAAATGATAGGCGTCTTTATGTTAGTAGTTATTTAACAGTAGAATCGTTCGAATATCCGACATGAATAATCGAAAAATCATAAGTACATGTCGAAAAAGAAAAGAATCAAGTGAGAACTATGATTTGCGAGTAAGAACTTGGGATAATGCCCTTTTTTAACACGTCTTCTTTTCTTGAATTTTTAAATACATTTCGAGATCCTGTAGCCTATACATTTCAATCTGTCCTTTAACTCTACTTCTAATGAAATATTCCTTCCCGCTAGAAGATACCCATAACGCTTTATCATTTTTGATAGACAAAGAATATTTTGAGATAAGATAATGAAAGTGTTATATATATTTATGTATAATTGATTAACTTTAAACAAAATAAAAACCCTTGAAATTTAAATAACAAATATAATTCATAATATAAATATTATATATAAGTCAATACTATATACGGATATATATAAGGGATAAACTATAAAAGTGAGTTCAGATGTGGAGCCAATATATAATAAATAAAGGAAATATACTATAATATATAATTATATATACTAGGTATTACTATAAAATGATAATAATCATTGTTTTATTGAATATAGCAGTTATACAAAACCAAAAAGCTCACGGGGAGAATAAAGATTCCTATAAATTACAACTATATATATACTATATATCATATAACATAATATATACATTTTAAGAATATATATATAGTAATATATAAAGTTAATAAATTATTATATGTAGTTAGTATTTTTATTTTCAGAACATGGAGGTATTGATGAATATTTAAATATTATCAATCAAATATAAGATGAATATTAATACAAAAATGATTATGGAACACTAATTAATAATAATGGTATGTACTATATAAGATATGATGACATCAGGTTTTAATTTGCTTAAATAAGAGAACTGATTGATATATCTTCTCATTAAGATAGATTGGTGCTACGTCGTAGATGAGCATTCAGTCGTATTTCGCAATACGTGGCTTGCGTCTGTAGTCGGAAGAGATGACGCAAGCGTCTTCCGGAGAAAATTCGAAGACCTGATTCAGTTTAAGGTAGAAAAGTTCTTCAGAACGTCAACAACTAAATTTGGCGTGCTGCTTTTTTGATTATTAATACTTTTCAATACATACTCAATTATGACAGGTCGAATTCACTAACTTCATTAATGGGAGGAAAAATAGTATCGAAGACACTGGCAGAAATTTTTTTTTAGCTCGACTCGAGAACGTACAGTCGGAAGTTAAAAAATCGTATCTGCTTTTTATAGTTTCTTACGTACGTATGATTAATAATACGTGGACAATCAACTGGGTATCTACGATTTGATCAGGAATTATTTAATCGAAAAATATGGGGTGAAGAAATTAAATTTTGACCTGTTCTTACCGCTATTTGTTTCGGACGACGAGGAAAAAACCTCGGCGAACTTTCTAGAGTTTCTCGAAAACGCGACACGAAATCCGTACGGGGCGACTGAATCGATAACCCTTACGTTGAACAAATATATGGTCGCAGCAGACAGTCTCGCCGATGGTGTTCCCGCGCTTGCGAAAACCGCTGAGGTTATTAGGACAATGAGTACGAAATACGAACGCTTGAAATCTTTGCATTTTTCTATAGACCGGTATAAAACCTTTTTAAAATTAGCGAATTACATGGAAGAAAAACCACAACGACAACCACCTTTATTTCGTATCGAGAAGCTAGAAATTTTTAATACGGGCACCGACCTTCTCAGCCACGACGACTTTCTCGAAACGATTAAGAATATTTCATTTCTATTTCCAAATCTAATTGCCTTAAAACTGATATGTAGATGTAGTTCCAAAAACGTATTGAGACAATATTCAAACCGAATGCTTAATAGCGGAGACCTCACTTCTACTTTCTTAAGCAAGTCAGCGAACGCTTTTTTCAACAAACCATATTTGGAATGTATGACAGACGAGAGAATATACGTTGAAATCGATTTTTCGAATAAATTGCGAGAACCTTTTATTCCTCCATTAAACAACCTTACTACCATTATTGTGGATTATAACAACATCGAGGAAATTACCGAAATCTCATCATTGTTTAACTTGCAAAAAATCGGAGTTCGCTTAAACCACAAACACCCATCTACCGTTGTTAACCACGTTCGTTTAATGCTAATGGCTATAAAAACCTGCGTTGAGACATTAGAATTGATTTTCAGTTTCTCATCGGAAGAAGAAATATTTCCCCACCACTCTTATTTTTCCGAATTAGATAAACATTTTGTATGCGATGATTGTTATCAACGAAATCTTTCAAAATTAGTCGTGGTTGTCGAAATCGAAAACGAGAGAATAATCGAATGGGAAATTACTAAAACTCCGCCGCCGATCGAAACGTACGTGAAATTATCAGAGCGGGAACAACAAGAAGCGGCAGGAGATGAGGAAGATGAAAATAAATTCGGTGGGGTACTAAGAATGTTGGAAATTAATTTTTGGAAACTTCTTACTAAAGATCGAGAAAAAAACGAAATAAAAGTACCATTCTGCCTCTTATGCAAAGGAATTTACGCGGTTGTGGCGCTCTTTATGCCCTTCACGCACTTTAGGTTATTAGGGCGTTGTCGCTTACATTCAGGTAAATCGTGGCGAAGGGAAATAGAAAGGCAAATAATCGAATCTTGGGATACGAAATTTTTTATAGAAATCGATTGCGAATTAAGTTTTTATAATAAGCAACTTGATCGAGTTATAATGGTATATTGTATATTTTTCTGAAAATGGTTGTATAAATTTAATTAAATTTAAATGCACTACTACTGCTCATATCGCAGAACGAACATTGTTCGATATTAAATTTTATAACTAATCCGGTCTCACAATATCTAATTTCAATATATATGAACGCTGTTCTCAGAAATGGAATACGAAGAAGAAACTGGTGACACAGAAAATTTGTTGAAATTGGGCATTTACGACTTGAAATTCAATCTTTCGTCAGACCTTTCCGAATTCATGAGAATTTATGAATAACTATAAATTAGAAATTGCTTACTTTATTCTCTAATATTAATATAATAAATTATAAAAATCATTATTTCTAAGAGATAAAATTACGAGAAGCGATAAAAAATGGATTGAATTTTAAAATTGGTCAATTAAAAATTGATTTTCTATTCTTTATAGCAATTTGTCGTGCCTCTCCAAACAGAATAAGTCAATTGTCGAGTATTTTTAGCACAGGTGTAGAGTTAAACATTCTGTTTGCGAAAATTTTATATTTACTTGAAAGCTAAATGAATTTAACATTTGCATGTATGCACAGCTCTTGTATAAATGAAAGGAATAAAATGTGAGATATTTGAGATAGATATATTGCTAAGTAGTTATAGAACGATTTGTCAGAATCCAGTTAGAGTATATGTGAGACTATTTTCATAGAGGTAATTATCAGAACGTTTCAAAATTGGGCGTTAACTATACAGAAGCGTTCTGAGATCCGTGTTGTCGATGGAGTATAAAGCATATGAATTTTAATTACCCGAAATATGAAGCGAAATTCTTTAAAAGGCAATTGATGTTAAAAGATGATAGATGATATTTATTTTTCAAAGCCGATCTCATTTTTAACTTTTTTAAAAGATGAGATTAGAAGGCCAAGTGAGGTCCTCATTTAGGCTTAAAATTTATGATAACCAAGAAATTTTTTAATAAACTTTTGGTCTATGGAAGATAAATATCGGTAGACCATTAGAGTACAATTATAAATAATGTTCAAAAAATAGTTTTATTCGTATAATTATACCGAATAAATAACTAGTATTAAAATTTTTTTAAATTATATGAATAATAAATTTATATATAATTGTAATAGAAAGTGTGAGAAACTTATATATGCTCCGTTCTTTTTATGGAGAAATATTTTTAGTAATTGCATTGTTGACTACGCAGTTATTATTGCACCACTCCCTCGATCAGCAGCATTAACATGAACTATTTACCACCAAAGATAAATAAAAAATCTTTACGCGTAAAGGTTTCATAAAACATTTTTTTTGTAAACAAGTTTTTTATTCTACACCCGATACATCAATACACAGTTGACGTTTTTTTATATTTTTTTAACAAGTTGATGGTTTAAACGTGGACATTGTCTATACTAATCTTATATTATTATGTATAATATATAATATATTATAAAATAGTTTAAAACAGAAAAGTTGAAACACGTCTTATTTTTGATATAGGGACGAGGAAATAAAGCGACGCGATAAGAAACCTTCACCTAAATCGAGACGAATAAATTTACAACAGCAACAGCGAATACAAATTTTCTTTCGAGTCATTCTCTTCGCAGCTTCGGTTAATCTCGACGGAAATTCTATATCGAACCTTACGATTAAACTACCTCTGTGAGAATTGGAATCGACCAGTGGCAAACCGCTAAAAGGAAAGAACTTTTCCGTCTTAGAATTTACGACGTCGTCGCCTAAAGTAATAGTTATATCTCGCCCTTCGAGAGTCGGTATTCGCACGACTCCGCCGCATAACGCGGTTTTGAGAGAAATGCGGGCATTGTAAATAATGGGTTCGCGCAAATCCTCTTTTGCAAAAATTACCGAGCGTGCGGCACTAGTCAACGTCAAATAAATGATATGGATGTAATTCAAAAATTTAAAAAAAGCCCTCACCATGGTCTTGATTTTCATGAAACAATTCAACGTTTCAGATATTCAAGAAACAGACGCCGGTTTCGTACTGCATCGATAACGAGCTTACTTAAGTGATTAAAAGTTTCTCCATTTAACCTCAAATGTCGAATCACTTTTGTCTTATATATAACTCCTCACCCTGAATAAAATATGTCTTTTAGGTCGTTAAATAGTCAATCAGAGTTATTTAAACATAGGTTAGAGGTTTTTTTATTACCCTGTGCGCATGGCGCTGCACGAGTGCTGTTCGCTAGATGGCTCAATTTGATTAGCTAGCTGCTGCTGCTGCTTTTAGTGTACATGAGAGCTGCTGCGCTGCTAACCGAGACGCTGCTCTGGCTCTTGGCGTTTATGCTGTCTGCTTATGATGATGTTGATGATGATGATGATGAGGATGCGGGTGCGAATGCGGGCGATCAGGTCGCTGCTGCTGCGATCCTTTTTTTTGAGAATCGCCCCACGATGTAAAAGTGGTTTTGAAACTAGTGAACTTAACGTGTCCGTTACCGGCATCGAATGAAAAAAATTCTTGGAAGACACCAGAAAAGGGGTCGTTGTTTCCGAAAAAGCTTTTAAACGTATCGTGCGGATCAAATCTCGGCGAAGAAAAAGAAAATTCGGTAAAATTGGCTCGGTTTTTCGTAGGTTCTTCAAAGGTTTGATCGTAAATACGTCTTTTCCTCGCATCTTTGAGAGTTTCGTACGCTTCCGCCACCTCTTTAAATCGTTCTTCGGCGTCGGGCGATGCATTTTTATCTGGGTGATATTTAAGAGCCATTCTCCTGTACGCCTTTTTAATATCATTGTCGTTGGCCTGTCGACTAAGCTCCAATATTTTATAATAATCTTTCGTCATCGTATCCGCCGAAATAGCAATGGAAGACGCTTCCCGTTGAGTCCTTTTTTATAGAACTCGTGAGTCATTTCGCTTTTCGAAATGAAACATAATGTAAATTTATTTTATTATAATTTTTTTAAAAATATTTTGAATGTTAAATATTCAAAAAAAAATATATACATATATATAATGGATGGCGATAACAACGGCGATGATAACGATGCCAATAAATCCGAAGATGGAGATAAAATGTCGAGCGTTAAATCGAATAAGGAGCCCGTACCAGACGAATTATTTTTCGCCAACATGCTTCATGCTGAACACACCAACCACCGAAGAATTCGTTCCTACTACTAACGCAGAGCGAAATTAGAACTATAAAACTATTTTATTAAAGAGTCCCCGAGGCTACACCGTCTCACGAATATTTCGCTAATGGCTATCACTAGTTCATTCAAATTGCCTCAGATAGACGATTACAGAACGCAGAACGTAACAAAACTCCCACTCAAAAAAAGAAGCACTGTGTATAGGGAGGCGAATACGGAGGCGCTCCATTCCCTGGTATCCTTCATGAAAGTTAAACTCATCGTCGCCTTCGAAAACGTGAAGCGAAATAAGATCACGCGTTACGAAGGTCTTCGTAGATTACGAGAATTATTAAAGCGAGAAGTTGAGCGGGAGTGTCTTTCGAAAGTAAGACGATAAATACGAAGCTGACTCGATTTTTTTTCACCGAGGAAGAATATTTTAGTAGCACCACACGTGAATTAGAAAAACGATGGGTTTCCGCGAGAGACTTTATAGATTACGATTGGAGGAAACTTTTATTATCGACAGAGTGGGTACGAAAAGAAAAACAACGGGGCGGAGAAAGAAGTGGCGGAAAGCGCCTCGTCGTCGTCGGATGGTTCGTCAACGACGGGTTGCAAAAGGAAGAGAACCAAAGAAGACGGCGGTGGTAGTGCCTCCTCGGTCGATATATTCGGAAAGTGCGGGCGCGCAGCCCCGAACGTTGGAATTATAATAAAAGTTCGAATTCTTAAGAGCCGAAACTTTCAGCGCGAGTTGATATTTAGAAAAGAACTGATCGGGAAAAAGGAAACAGAACTCGATTTAACCAACGACAACGACGAACCCAAAAACGATAGTTTAAGAACCACGCTTGTTCTTTAGGCAGATATATAAGAGATTCACTTTAATCGACACCGAAGAGAGAAGAATGTTAATGAACGAAAAGAATAGCATCCACAAATAACACGAAAATATATAAGACAATGAAACCTTTATCGTTCAGTAATGCACTTTATGAACCACGACCGAAAGCATTATTTACACTCAGGCACGAAATACACTATTTATACAAGATTGTTGTTCACAAATTGATAAGAAAATATGAAAGATTTATAATTCAGAACAACCCGCCGGTCAGAATTTAAACAGAAATTTCTAGGGGGGGAATGAGTAATGAGGATATTGCTACAATCGAAGAGTATTTCAAATTGTACGACAAAGAAGATATAGAGAGATTTTGCTGGTAAATAAAGATAATGTATTAAACTGAATATGTCTCAAGAGAAAGAAAAATTGGTAAGGTAAATATTTAGAGTTTATCTTTGTTCTATTGGTAATTATATATTTTATATATATATTATATATATATATATAGTATAATATAATATGATGTATATATATATATATATATATTATATATATATATATAATATATATATAATATAATTATCTATATATATATTTTAAACAGATTTCGAAATGTTTACTCGCGGCGTAGAAGAGAAGGGCGCGATAGAGAGCATCAACAAAGTCGCCGCCATCATTCTCATGTTTATCGACGGAAGTGTCTTGAAATATGGTGATTTCGTAGCTGGAGACGACGGAGTGGCTTCAGAAACGATTTCAGAAGCAGCGGAATCGGTTTCTTTGTTCCATCTTCAAAGAGAATTTACGATTTGCAATGTAGATGTCGAATCGGTCATTGAAATGATAAATTATTTAGTCGCGGGACATATTGATGAGCATTTTCTCAATATCCCGCGTTTATTGTCCGAAATTCTACTTTTATCAAAACTTTTTAATATCGCCGCTCTAAGAAATTACCTTTCCTTGTTCGTGATGACTAATTTAAATAAGGAAAACGTGTCTTACTTTTACTCCTTGAGTTCGAAATTTGAAATCGAAGAGCTGCGAGAAATATCCCTAAAATATATCGTTCATCAGGATACGACTTTCTCCATTAATTCGTACTTTCCGGAATACGCTCTTAGGATGTACACTTATTACCCTTTGGACGTGAAGAATAAATTTATAAAGGACTTAAAAAAACGCAATAGGTGGAAATATCGAAAAGAAAAAATTGATGAAAATGATTATTTCGAAATAATGACGAAGGAATTTAGGCCTCAACTATTAGTAAATGTAGCGAAAACGGTGTTATAATAATTTTAAGATTTTTTGTGGCGTTAGAAACGCGATGAATAAAAATTCACTCAAATGTGGCGCTCTTTCTTTCCCTCGATATATTTTAGAAAGAAACTCGCGAACTCCTCCTGGCTAAGGCGATTCCTGACGCGGTCCAAAAAGTAAATGTCTCCGAACGTGAATTCGAGAAGCAACGTTTTCCTAATTTCGTTGGCGAGATGTTTATTTTCGGTCCTCATTCGGCTCCGTAAACGGCGTTTCATAATCGGCGTAAAGTATAAAAATATATAGAATAACGAAAGTAAAGTCAAAGCGACGGCGAAGGAAAGCCACACCCAGAAAGCGAAGAAGACCTTTTCGTACATCTCCATGAGGGTGAGATGACACCCGTAAACGTCTTTTCTATCGGCGTTTAGCTCATGCACTTTATCGATCTCGCAATAGGCGAATGGTGGGAATAACCTCGAAATACGGTCCGTGAAATAGGGTAGGTCCCGCGTATAGGGGTAAGACGATATCGGTAAAGTTAGAAATTTGTGATGAAGTGCGTAATTCACCCCGAAGAATATCATCGTGTCGACGAACAGGTAAAACGTTAGCGAAAATACTATTTTCATCAGCCAACGATTTATCATTTTTACGTCTCTAGGTTTGATGAAATTAGACGGAGCTAATTTTTCTTCGTTCTCCTCTTCTCGATTCCCGCTGCCGCCGCCTTTATGCGATGGTTCGTTTTTCGACCCTTGATTGTTAGAATTTTCATCGCGATTTTTACCCAACTTTCGAAAGCCTCCCGTCCACCACTAGGTATCACGTTTCAACTCGACCGCCACGACCTTGGCGTGCAATGCGACGTTTGTTTTATTTTTTTTATGTTTATATTTGTTTTATTTTTTTTTTTGATTTCTTCTTTTTTTTTCTTTTGTTATTAACTTTACTGTTTTTTTCTTTTTGTCTTATTTTTTTTTTTATTTTTTTTTATCTGCTTTTATTATTTTTTTTATAGTAGGCAGAAACTAAAGAACTCGCGTTAATCACTAATTCTCGCTATTGTTGAATGGTGTTTGTAATTTTGTGAATTATTGATTTCATTTTTTGGTTTGTAAGAATTGTTAGCTTTGAAGATGAATTATTATTTCCAAGAAGTATATGTTTGATTTTGTTGAGTTTGTTTTTGGACACGTTGATAGTGTTCTCTAAATATGATTCTCATTATAAGTAATCTGATCAAATGTGTATTATATGATTCGGCTTATCGTCAGTGTAAGTGGTGTATATCGATAAATTAGTATAGTTGGTCGTGATTTGTGGGTCATATATCGCTCTCGTTCTATTGGTGTGATTATTCTCTCTCTGATATTTTGCATTTTCTGTTTTGTATACTCTCTCTCTTGAATTGTGATCGTTGTTTTTTTTTGATTTTTTCGCTTATTCCGTTGCATTCCCTTAATTAAGGATATAAAACGCTGTGTGTTAATACGAGTTTGTCAATTTTTTTGGTTGGTGTATATGAGTTAGATAATTTTGATATTTGGTTCTTATTATATTTCTCTCGTTGATGTTAAGCTACTTATAGCTTGAATTAGGTTTTGTCCATATTTTGGTCTGTTAATCGATCCGGCAGTATTTGATGTAGTGGATTAGTCCATATTTTTTTGGGTTTTGATAGGGGTTTTGTAATTTTTGAAACTCTCTGATATTGCCTTTTTGTTATTTTGAATTAATTTGTCATTTATCTGGTAGTGTGGCATATAATATAGCTTGCTATTCCTATAGCCAATGGTGTGATGTAAAAAACGGCGAGTGTTAATTTTATTTTACTAGGTATGTATTTTGATGTTTTTTTGTCATTTGCTGTAGGATTAGTAAGTATGATACTTTTAGATGTGTGTGGTTGTTCCAATTCTGGTATTTTGATAAGGTTTGTATTTTAAAAAAAATATTTTTTTTGTTCATTGCTCTCTCTGGGTGTTGTATGAAAATTTTATCGTGATTTATGACATTCGCGTTTTGTTTTTCAGAGTTTGTAAGTATATATTTTGAATTTGGATGATATTTTGTTGAGTCAGAAGTGTTTATATGGATCAGTTTTAATCCATTTTTGTTTAATTTCTAATAGCTCACTTTGGTTTGGTCGAATTTTTGGTCTGGAAGAATTTATTTTGAGTTGGTTTGGTCATGTAGTCTAAAGTATGTTTATTTTTTAAATTAGGGATTTGTATGTTTGAAAGTTTGTTTTTAATTTTTTTTTGTATTTTTTTGGTTTGCAAATTATGTTATTTTGAATTGGGTTGTAATCAGGTTTGTAAGTATTGTATTTTGACAATTTTTATTCTTTTTTAGAGTATTCAGTAGTCGTACTTGTGCTCCATAGTTTTGGAATAAGTTTGTTCATTTTTGGATTGTAATAAGTATTTTGAATTGATTTGTCATTGTTGGTGTTCTCGAATAGATTTTATGTTTACTTGCTAATAAATTGGGTTTGTTCATTTTGTGGATTCGGTTGTGAGTTTGTACTTTTGGACACTCTGGCTTTGGGAATTATTTAACTTCGATAGCAAATATAGTACAGTCTGTAGTTATGTGAATTTTGATTTGTGTTGTCATTTTTGATTTGTTAATACGAGTGGTTAAAATGTATGTTGAAATACTTTATATATAGTTGCATATTTATACGTTTGTCTCGTATTTACTGCTATTTTCTCGCAGTCTCTGTTCTCTGTTCATTTTCAATGCATCATTTTTTACCCACTTATTTCCCGTGTCATTCTTGATTCCTAGTTAAGTATGTATTCTGAATTTTGGTTTTTAAGGAAGGTATTTCTCTTGCACCCTAAGAGTCTGATTGTTATATTCTCTCGCGCTTTGTAAGTAATCTGTTTGATTTGAGTTTATCATTTTTGGTGTATTGTAAGTGAGATGATTGTTGAATATAGTTGTCCCATTTATGGTTTTGATAAGAATAGATTATATTTTGAATTGTTAGATGAAGTTTGAGTTATGTAGAGATCTCATCATATTTAAAAATTGTGATTTGTAAGAATTGTATTTATTAATAAATTTATAATAATCTTTATTGATTTGTAAATAATGGGAATAATTTTATTATTATTATAACTAATAATTTTAATATTTTATTTTATTAATAAGTGGCGATGTTATATTATTGATTGGTGTGGTTCAATTATATTGTGTATAATAAATTATAAATGTTTAATGTTAATTAATTATAATTTATATAAGATAGTAGTTATGTTATATTTGAATTGGTTTTCTAATATTTTTGGCTTTGGTAAGTATGTATTTTGGATGCGTAATAATTGAACTACTTTTGTTTTGTTAAAGTATGATTGTGTTATAGATATTGGTTTGTCATTTTGGCTTGGTATGTTAATTTTATGAATTTGGATTTAATGATACTGTCGAATGTAATGGGAATACAGAATGAGCTGAAAGAATGCTTAGTAATAGCGTTGTAGTTAGGTTGAATTAAGTGGTTCTTTTTGAGGTATGATATAATTATTAAATTGGTTTATCATTTTTTGTTTTGTAATAGTATTTTGATTATTAATATATGTGCAGATTTTTTGTTATACATATGCATTGTAATCTTTTTGAAATTTGTCTAATGGTCATTTTTAGTTTATACGAGTATGTATTTTAATTAAATGGTTTGACATTTTTGGTTGTAGTTTGTAACTTTTGAATTGGTTTGCAAGTAGTAAATTTGGGTACTGGGAAGTTGTCCAATTTTGGTTTTAAAAGTATGTATTTTGAATTGGTTTCTTATTTTTTTACTTTATTAGGTATGCTATTTTGGAATTCGTTGTTCATTTTCTTGTTTGTAAGTATGTATTTAGAATTGGTTTGTCATTTTTTGTTTGTTTAAATTTGGTTTGTATTTTGAATTGGTTTGTCATTTTTGGTTTATAAGTATGTATTTTGATTGGTTTGTCATTCTGGTTTGTAAATTATGTATTTTAAATTAATTTGTCATTTTTGGGTTGTAAGTATGTGTTTTGAAAATTGGTTTGTCAATTCAGGTTTGTGCATGTATTTTTGATTTGGTTTGTCATTTCTTGTTGTAAGTATGTATTCTGAATTAGTTTGTCATTTTTAGTTTGTAAGTAGGTTTTTTGAATTGGTTTGTCATTTTTGGTTTGTAAGAATGTATTTTGAAATGGGTTGTCAATTTATGTTTTAACAGCATTTGATTTGTTCGTTTTTTGTTTGTAAGTAATGTATTCTTTGAATTTGCTAGTTATTTTTCGTTGTAAGTATGTATTTTGATTTTTGATTTTAGATCAAAATTATTTTGTATTTGCTAAGTATATTAATTTTATTAAAATTTAGGAAATTTTGATCAGTTTTTTATTGTTTTTAAGTTCGTCTTCCAAAAAGTAATGTATCTTTCTGTGATATTCGGTTTCATGTCTAATTTTTAATTATAGATATTAATAGTATTTATAAATGATTTTCAATTTGGTTTTGCATATTTTATATATTGGTAATGACTAAGTGGTATTTTTGAAATAGGTAGTTTGTGAATCAATTTTCGTTATGTAATTATGATACTTTATTATAATAGTCTCGGTTGTATCATTTATCTCGATTTTACGTAGTAGAAACAATATGTATTTTCAAGCATTGATTTGTGGATTTTTGGTTTGTAGGTATGTATTTTTATAAAAGTCAATTAAAAGTCAGGTAAATAATAAAAAATTCCTTGTTGTATTGTATGTTTATTTTGAATTGCGTTTTACATTTTTGTTTTGTAAGTATGTATTTCTTGTAATTTCGCTTTTGTCATTTTTGGATTTTGGATAAATATGTATTTTGAAATTGAACATTTTCATATTTTCATCGAAAGTATTATTTTAATTTTGGTGTTTGTATATTTTTTGTTTGTACTTTTATTAAATTAGGATGAAATTTTGAGTTTTGTCATTACACTTGTTTCAAACTCGAGACAGGTATGTACAGAATTTACTTATTCTTATTAGTGAGGAGCGCTATTGTTCATTTTGGTTTGTAAGTATATATTTTGAATTGGTTGGTTTGTATATTTTGGTTTATAAGTATGTATTATTTAAAGTTGGTCTTGTCAATCTGTCTCTCGGGGAAGTGTTTTGCTGCTGTAGTTGTTAAGATTTTTTTGTTCATTATTGGTTGTCATTAATGATAGTTGAATTGGTTGGTGAATTTTCTGGTTTTGCTGAGAGTATGTATATTTTTGATGTTGGTATGCCTATGTTTTGGTTTTTGTTATATGTATGTTGACTTGATTGTACAAGTTGAGATCATATTTTTTGTTTTGTACTAAGTCATAGCTCTTATTTGATTTGGATATTATTCAATTTATGGTGATTTGCTTGACGAATATCATATACTTTTCGCAGCATCTCCGGTGTGGATACAATTTTTGGAATTTCTCTCTGCGATTAAAGTAGTGTATTTAACTTTGATTATTTTGTCAATTCTGGTTTGAGTTAATGTATCTCGTGTAAATTTTTTTTGTACCTCGTATGTTAGTTCTTTGTGAACTTAATGTTATTTTAGACATTGTTTTATTATCAGGTTTGTAGTTTTATGTATGTGGATTGTCTGATTGTATGTCTCTTTTGACGTTCTGTAAGTATGTAATTATTTGTTTCTGTTGATCTTTCATCTCTTGATATCTCTGGTTTTGATCGATTTTTTGGTACCTTGTAAGCAATATTATATTTATCAAATGGTTTGTCATTTTATGATTTGTAGGAAGTTTTGTTATCTTCTCGACATTTTCAGGTTTTTGTTAGGTATTTTGTTTGTGTGCATCCTAGTAATTATAATGTATTTTGAATTGGTTTTGTTTCATTTTTGGTTTTTTATGTGTTTTGATTTTTTATTTGTCATTTTTCGTTTGTATTTTTGTATTTTGAATTGGTTTGTCATTTTGGTTTGTACGTGGTTTTTGAATTGGTTTGTCATTTTTGATTTGTAAGTATGTATTCTTGAATTGGTTTTTTTTAGGGTTTAATTTTAGAATGAATTTTTACGATACTGGTTTGAAGTATTTTGATTTTGTTTATCATTTTGTGTCTGTAATATGTATTTTGAATTTAGTTTCATTTATAACTTTAAATATGCATTTTGAATTGGTTAGTCATTTTTGGTTTGTAGGTATGTAATTTGAATTGGTTTGTAAGAATGTATTTTGAATTAATTTGTCATTTTTGATTGGTAAATATGTATTTTGATTTGCTTCGTTAATATATTATTGTTATAGGTAGTGTATTTTGTGAATTGGTTTGTACACTTTTGGTTTGATAAGATGAATTTTGAATTGGTTTTGTAGGTATTGTATTTTGAGTTGGTTTGTCATTTTTGGTTTATAAGTATGTATTTTGAATTGGTTTGTCAATTCTGGTTTGAAAGTGATTTAAATTTTTTATGTCTTTTTTGTTTGTAATTATGTATTTTGATTGGTTTGGTTAATTCAGGTTTGTAGTATATATGTTTGATTTGGTATGCCAAATAATATTTTGAAGTATGTATTTTTTGCATAATTCAGTTTGTTCATAGCCTTTGTGTTTTGTTAACGTAATTCACGCTATATTTTGAACTTTTTGTGATTTTGTTCAATTTGCTTTGTAAGAAGTGTTATTTTGAGCTTGCGTTTGTCATTTTTGGTGGTGTATAAAGTATGTAATTTTAGACAGCTCTCGGTATATGTCCAGCTTCTGCGTTTGAATGGTTTTCTATTTTTTAATTTTTTCGGGATTTTGTTGTGCAATTATGTATTTTTGAAATTGTGTTTTGTTAATTCAGCTTTGTAAGTATGTATTTTGATTTTGGGGATGTTCTTTTTTGGTTGGTAAGTTATTGTTTTTGAATGTGAGTTTGTCATTTTTTTGCGATTGTATTAAAGTTATTTCGATTAATTGAGTATTGTCAATTTCTTTTGGTTTTGGTTGTATTAGAAATGTATTTGAAATGGTGTTCTATTTGTGCTCTCTAACTTATTATAATTGGGTTTGTTATTTTTGCTTATATATTATAAATATGTATATTTTTGAACTCTGAAAGTTTTTATAAAAGTTATGTATTTGGTTTGTAATTATGTGTTGTAAATTTTTTTTGGTCATTTTTCGTTTTATTTATGTTTATTTTGCTCTCTCTGAATTGTTCATTGGTTTTCGCTTTACTTGATGAATGATATGGTTTGTCATTTTTATTACATCGCTAAGTAGTATCTCTGAACATTAGTTGTTATAGGATTTTTCCTCTGTCTCGCACAATAGAGATATATGTTCATTTTATGTTTTGTTAAAGTATTGCAAAGTTTCAACTTAAAGTATTTGTGATAGTACTTTGAATTACGTGTATTAGTCAAATTCTTGGTTTTTTTTTGTAAGAAATTTATTATTTGAATTTTGTTTAGTCCATTTTTTTGGTGAATACTAGGTATAGTAATACCAATTTGTTGTTAACTGGTTGTCAAGAATTGTATTTGAATGATTTTTATGTATAATTCTCTGTATTGGTGCCTCAAATTATTTGTATTTCTTTAGCGTGTGTTAATTTTTTTTATAAGGTATGTATTTTGATATTGTCGGTTGTTGTGATCTTATTAGCGCTTTAGTACATGTATGATATTGTTGTGAATGAGTTTGTAGTATGTATTTGAATTTTGTCTAATTTTTGGTTCGGAATAGCTAAGTATGTATGATATAGATTGTCTCGTGAATTTCTCTTTTGTAGAGTGTCTCGCTCGCTTAGAATGCGCTCGTTGTCATTTTGGTTCTTGGTAATGTTATTTGAATTAGATGTTTGTCATTTTTGTTTTTGTTTTAACGTCAAGATATTTCGGTTGAATTTGGTCTTTTGTAAAAGAGATAATGGAATTCTTTGTAATGCTTACGTTTGCATTTTTGGTTAGTAGCTAAGTATTTTGAATTGGTCTCTGTAATATTCATTTTTTGTTTGTAAGTACTTGTTTTCAATCGCACAGAAATATTATTGTTCTCGTTTTCTTTCTTGTTTCTATCGCATTTCTGTATACTTTTTGAAATGGTCTTGTCTCCATTTTCCTCTTTTCGCAGATCGTGTATCTCAATGCCCACAACAAGCGCTATGTTTAGTTTTTAAATGGTTTGACATGGTGTTGGTTTTGTAATCCGTCGTCCGTCAGTTGTATTTTTAACTTGGTTTTCTTCATTAGTCACTTGTCGTTTCGTCGTGGTTTATATTTTCGCAGGTTGGCTTTGCTCAATTCTCTCTGTGTTCGAGAGGAGATGTTTTTTTTAATCTCTGTTGCCTTAGTCTTCTTGTGCGAATGTATTATGAGACTTTGGTGCTTTGTTTATATATTTTGTGTTG
Organism: Trachelipus rathkii; assembly: GCA_015478945.1. Taxonomy (NCBI): domain Eukaryota; kingdom Metazoa; phylum Arthropoda; class Malacostraca; order Isopoda; family Trachelipodidae; genus Trachelipus; species Trachelipus rathkii. Next base: position 35,224 of record JABUQX010033422.1, read on the forward strand.
TGAATATGTAAGAAGGTTGTTTTCATTTTTCTTTTTTAAGTATGTTTTTTCCATTGGTTTTGCATTTTTGTTTGTAAGTATGTATTTTAAATTGGTTTCGTCATTTTTTGTTCGTAAGTATGTATTTTGAATTGTTTTTTGTTAATGTTTTATTGTAAAGTATGTACTTTCATTTAGTTTGTCATTTTTCTGTTTTGTAGAGTTATGTATATGGTGTAAAATTTAGCATTTCATCAGACAGTTTTACTCCTCCGTGAATGTGGCCAGTCAGACTGAGCTGTCTTTCAACCGGTGCTGAATGCTGACGATGGTAGTAGTGTATTGTATTTTTAAAATATTTGGAGAACACCATGGAACTGCCGTAGATATTCCAACGAAGATTTCAAGTCGGCAAAATATTTATGAATTTCCATTTTTTGTCAATTTTTCATGGTTAGTCGTGGTAGTGCCAATTGATACTTCATAATCAGAAGAGTCATCGGCACTATTTTCTGAAGATGAAACATCAGTCATAATAGTTATGACAACTATTTTTTTTTGAAGGGACTTTATAGAATTTATAATCATTTCCTGGACTATTTTCTTCATGGCAGATGTATTCACGTCGCTGTTAACTGTCAGCCACTTTAGCTTAAATTGGATTCTAAACAATACTTATAAAATGCATCATATATAAATGAATCATCAATAATTATAGTAAATTGGGTGGGGAGGGGGATATAATCGTCTCAGACATCATCATATCTACAGGTGACTCAGTCATCAAGGCGTTTTATTCTTTCATCAACTACTGTGTCGGGACTGAACAGAATGATACAGTAATTTCTAGGAATTGATTACTTTTTGAAATTGCTACTTGCGGTCGATATTTTAATTTGTGAGGGAGGTCATTCCCTTTTGAGTAATTATGGAGAGAGGACGAGTGCTTTTAGGATAGGTTAGTTATATCATCGGATTGGTACTTCTTCCTAGGTTTGGAGGTTGAAGTATTAGTATTTTTTTATTATGAAGGATTCGATTATTTCCTGGTTTCGGTATTTTGAACAGTTTTTATTGTTATTGTAGTTCAATAACAGATATCCAAATTCAGAAATATCCTATATCAAACTACTTGACAAGCAAGCCACTATATGTTTTGTAAGGTTCCATGAAACCAGATATCCAAATTCACTGAAATTTCAAAAATCAGATATAAGAGTCCAATAACTATAATACATAGTAACCAAATATAAATGAGTATATATATATAAAAGTAAATAGTGAATATAAAGTTTATAAAAAGGTTGTATAAAAGATCAAAGATTATCACATACAGATTCGGTGGGCACCCCGCACTCATTTAGGGTAGTCGCCTAGCGCAGCCTCCTCATCTCGACAAAACGTAGTCCGCTAGCGCTCCTCCGCACGTATTCAGACCATAAAACCTCCGCTATCGCAAGTTCGCACGTCCGCACGTCTCCGCTAATAATGTGCCGACTTCACAAAAGATTTTAATTTAATACTAAATAGTTAATATCCTTACAAAAAATTTATTTATAATATTATATGAAAAATTGAATGAATATTTACAAATTTCAAATTTTCCACTTCCTCCTTAATGTCGTCTGTCAAAGGACAAGAGATCCATATTACTTCAAAAAGATTAGGTGCTCAACAAAAAAGGCAGTTAAGGCTATCTCTTGGTGCCCTTGCCCTCAAAATAAATCCCCACCAATGCTAAATATTCGCTCTACAGCCGCAGAACTAGGGAGAGGGGTATTATATTTTATGAAACAAGTTCAACAAATTTATGCATATGCCTGAAAGGGGAAAGATTGTCGGTGAGAGGGTGCTGGTGTAGGTTCACTTGCCAGCAGTCATTGCTTGAATTTATGGTTTCCTCACCTAATATTTTGCCTCCCTCTGAAATATTTTAAACAAACCACCTTTCCACCATAAGAAGGTCGTATTTCGTCCAAGACTTAGTTTAGTAAGATCAATGAAAGCCTACGACTCCTGCAAAAGTCCGATTAGCTAATGCATACATATCAGCTCGGCAGCTATATATATAATATATAATTATATATATATATATTATATATAATACTATATATATATAATTATATTAATATATATAATATATATAATATATTATAATATATATATATATATAATATATATATTATATATATATATATGTATATTATAATAAATTATATAATATATATATTATATATATAATATATATAATATACTATATATAATAATATAATATATATATATATATATATATATATATATATAAATATATATATAATATATATAATATATATATAATATATATAAATATATATCAGGGCGGCCGCTTTTTACGGGGGAAGCACAGAGGCCGGGCCTCCTCTAAAAAAAATTAAAAGAAACATATATAAAAATAATTCAAATATTAAATTTTACTATTAAAATAGTTTTAAAATGTAAGATCCAAGAACGCTAATTTTACATTAAGATCATTTATTCTCTTGCCGAAACATTATTTTTCGTAAGGATCATTGACTGGAAGAATTTCGATTTGTGCCTCCAAGAAAGCATAATTGTAATGCTTTCAACACTGGTTGTCATGCAACGTAAAAAGAAACCTTATTTCTTATTCTTGTCTATTTTTGAGGGATTTTTCCACAAGCCTCCTCTCGAACACGTCATAAAATAACCCCAATTTGGACAACTCTACTCATAAGTAGAGTTGCAATAAATATGTGACAAACAAAAATAAGAAAACTATTTTTTAAAAAAAAAATAAATAAAAAAAAACTTGTAATAAATAATTTTATAATATATTATATATATATATATATAGATATATAAATAATATATAATATAGATAATATATATAATATATATATTATATATATAGTATATTATTGAGAGAGAGAGAGAGAGAGAGAGAGAAAAGGGGAAGAAGAGAGAGAGAGGAGAGAGAGAGGAGAGAGAGAGAGAGAGAGAGAGAGGAGAGAGAGAGAGAGTAGGAGAGAGTAGAGAGAGTTATACTAATTGCTATATTGAAACGGTTGCCAAGGTGTAAGAGCGAAGAAAAAGTCAGAGTGGGACTCATGCCGGGGGCAACACAATTTCAGAGCACGTAAAGATTTAAGCTGTGATTAGAGCTGTATGTAATCACCCTGTCAATCAGTCAGGTTTAACTCTAAACTGGCAAGGTAGATTGCCATCCTCCCTCATGATGAAACTGTGTTGTCAATAACATTAGGAATGCATACGTGGTTTTGTGATATGCTGATTTATGAAAACTAGATGAATATAACTGTTTGCAAGTTTTTGGATCACGCACAATGAAGGATTAAAGGAGAGTAGTATTTGACTCTGAAACCAAGGTGTAATTGCCGGAAGGACAGGTATGGAATAATATTTTAATATGGTTTTAAAGAGAAACTTCCTCCGGTTTTAAATATTATATTGTTGGTAACTCGTGGGTACCGAGTTATCCTGGTCTGTTATTATTTTGCCAATTTAATCAAGCAGGTTACGTGACAAGTTGGGCAATAACACGTGATATTTCAAGGTTTATGTGTTTAAATTTTCAAGATTTATGAAAAATGTCGTACTCAATGAGCGTGAGTACGTGATAACCTGGTTTATTTTTGTTCAAGATTTGAAATATGTTTGTTTTGCCCGGTTTTCATAAGAAAATAGCTTTATAAAATTAATATTGATATGTAGAATGACAAGCTGTATGTTAAAATTATATTATAAGTCGTTTTACTAATGGTGTACAGTCAAGAAAGGAAATTGTCATGTAAGAATTATAAAATTACGAAAATCTTTATTATATTTATACTTCCCGCGTTTGAACAGCAGACATAAGAGGAAGAACTTTCACGGTTTAAAAATTTTTATATATATATATATATATATAATATATATATATATATATATATATATATATATATATTATATAATATATATTATATATAATATATAATATAATATATATTATATATATATATATATATATATATATATATAATATTTTTTTATAATTATAATTTTATTTATATATATATATAATATATATCTAATTCTAAGGCAAAAACTAAAAAGTTAGTGTAAAAAAAGTTAGATTGTTTTAAGACATCTCAACAAGGATCGTTTGTTACTCAGGAAGCAGAGGAATGAAAGGAAAATCCAAGGAAGAAGAAAAGATTCCACGTAGCGAACGGGTTAATCTTAAGGAGATAATTACTAAATTTATCCTGATTATAATATAAATTATAAGGGAATAACGGGTCTAGCCTTCTAGAAGAGCCACATCCATATCTTCAAAAACTACAAACAGCTACCGGCGAAAAGGAATATACATTGCTTGGAATTTGCTGGTCCAAGTTGTTAGTGCGGGAAAATGTGTTTAAAAAAAAAAAAAAAAATAAAAAAATAAAAAATAAAAAATATATCTTCAAAAACTACAATAGCTACAGCGAAAAGAATACATTTTTGGAAATCCCGGTAAAATTTTGGATAGGAAAAATGATTAAAAAAAATAAAAAAAAATTATTGTTAATAATATATGTAATATGATTGATAGCTATTTAGAGACCTTTTATGGTTACTCGTTAAAATTAAATAGACTTTCTATAAAAATTTTGCTTTTTTTTTTTTTAACTAAAGAATACCCCAAGGGATACCGGCACCGATGGCAGGAGTCGGGGTCTATCGGCCTTCCGGGACTACGGAGTAGGACTAATTCCCCCCCTCCGGGAGGGTCTCCGGAACCCGGCTCTTTGGTATTTGGGTGTCGCGGGGGTTCCTCGCCCCTCCCCTACGGGTATGGAAAAACGTCCCCCCCGTGTGTTCCCCGTCGCTCAAGCCCCCTAAATGCGTGTAATACCTTTACAAATAATTATATATTTTACTATGTCCAAGGCACCCTCCAAAAAAAATTTGCCAATTTTTGTTTATTTTTTTTTTTTTTTTTTTTTTTTTACATTTTCCTAATCAAAATTTTAACAAAGGTTCCAAAAATGTATTTCATTTCTCTGTAGCTTTTGTTGTGGGATATGATTTTTTTTATTTTTTATTCTAATGTTAATTTTACTAAAATTCCTCTTTAAAATTTTGCCAGGATTCCAGCAATGTATTCCTTCTCCCTGTCTGTTGTAGTTTTGAGATATGGATTGTGGCTCTTAGAGGCTGGCCAAGGAATTGGTATTGACAAGTATTTATTTTTTTAATAGGGATTTGGCCTAGAGAGAGACTAGGCAACTAAACAGTAATCTATCATATCTACTCAGGAATAATTCCAGGTTTGGCTTACGGAATAAAGATGATATTAGTGCGTCGGGATGATGATCAAACGGAAATGGGAACAGCACGTTAAATAAATTCTTGTGTTCTCTTGCCTGCCTAGAACCAAGTTTTAATTAGGTTTAACCTCGCCCTAAAGTTGGAATTATGGAAGTATCACACTATTTCATGGATTTTAATGGATGTTAAGTATGGCATTTTTTAGAAATCTTTTAGTAACTAACCGTCCTATTCATTTATTACAAGTGTTCCGCGTTTAACTCATTTTGTCCTTAAATTTATGACTTCTTATGTGAATTATTGAATATTTACTTATAAGTGTCCGAAGATTAACAGGTTATGTGCGTTATTTTGACGTTAAATATCCTCGTGTCCTAAACTTGTTATCCTTAGGTCTCACGACATGCCAGTGAATTAAGTAGAAGTGAGAATTACCAAGTGATAAGGATTTGTGCATTTTATATAGGAATAATGTAACACTTTTAAATCTATTAATAATTGTTAGGCTAAATTAGATTAGGGGTACGATATTTTAATATCGATATATATGTTAGGGTATAATTATAAAGGTTAAATATAAAGTAAATGTGTTTTAAAGGAAATAATTATTTGTGAAATACATATTAAGAAAATCTTTGGCCTTGTTTTTCCTCGTTTTTTGTGTTTTAATGATGAGTTGGTTAAACTGCAATTGAACGATTATTGGAGTCTTATGTTAACAGAATCGAGCAGGAGTTATTTAAAGAAACAGTTAGATTATTACAATATATATTATATATATATATATATATATATATATATATATAATAATTAAAACTATTTAGCTCGACACAATCACAGGAGAAAGATATATATATAGTTATATAATATATATATATATATATGATTTTTTAAAACGAATAAGCTTCTATAGATACTAAGATAAGTAAGATTAAGTTAATCTACGCTAAACTATATACACACTCATATATATTAAATCAAAAATTCAGAATTATAGTATAATGTTTTATATTATAAATTATCAGTTAAGTAATGTATGATATCTATATATATAATAGATACAGTTTATTCTAATAAGTTTTAATTGTTTATCTAATTAAATTATGTAAGACAGTATATGCAATACTGAAGTTAAAGGCTAAAAAAAAAAGGTATTTAATAGATATTTTATATATAGCCAAATAATAAACGAACACGTTACTTATATAGGTCATATGAGTGATAGATAAATTATTAGCCGGATATTTATGTGTCAAGGGAAATAAGGTTCAAGGTATATATAGAATAAATATATATATTATATTTCAAAATTTTTCAAAATTATTATAATAATATAATAATATTATATATATAAATAAGGGGTTATATTTATAGTATATATTGAAGTGCCCTACCCATGGTTTTCGGTTCCACGAGCCGCGCAACACTCCTGCAGAGGAATAAATATATATATATATTATATCCATTTAAATATTTAAACTCAGGTGACAATTTCTCAAGTATATATATATATATATATATATATATATATATAATATATATATATATAATACTATATACTATATACTTGATCATCACTACATCATTAACAATAACTTATTCAACCACTTATATTGATGAACATTAATTACTGTCACTCACTAAACTCAATAACCTTACTCGTTTATCATTATACTGTTTATCATTCAAACTCACTCTCAATATTACTTTTTAATTACACTCACATTGACCAAATTCTCATCTACCTCATTACCCTTCTCAAAATCTCTCTATCAATTTCAGCCACACTAAAAATCACAGTATATATAATCATCCGCATATATATTAAATTATATATGGATGGGTAAAATTCAACTGTTTCAGTCTGAGGTTCGATTCGATATATCGAACTATATCCAAAATATCGGAGGTGGATTCGATCACCTCTCAGCGAATATAATTCGATATTTTATACTATACATCTCCTATAATTCTCGTATTCATTATATTAATATTACTAACACCTATATATTTCACTTAGCCTAACTCATCATATATATTATAACCCTACCTTACCTCTATAAATTTCTTTTATCTATAAACTACTCAATCTAAATTATATACATAAATTGAATAATAAATAACTCACAAGTAGAGATACTAATAAACATACAACTCCAGGTATACTATTATCCTAACTCACTATAGCTATATAATATACTAAAACCTAATATCATACTTTTTGATACCAATTTTATATTAATTATTATGTGTAGTGTGTCTAAATTCACACACGCAACCTTGACCAACTGATACATCTAGAGAACGACAGCCCCTACAGTTGCGCTCATACACCATTATGTCGCATATTACATGGCAACAGGAAAAAAAATAGACATTTGATACCGCCATAAAAAAATAGGTGGCGACCGAGTGTTAGGGGTGTTTAAAACTAACGAATACCACGGGTAGACCACCCCGATGTCAGCGAGTTCGGGGTCTCTCGCCCTAGGTGGTCTACGGGGGGTTACGATATATCCTCCCCCACTTTCCGGGGCAATGGGATCATGCGGGAACCCCCGCTCTTTTGGTCTTGGGTTCTCAGCGGCTCTCCCTCCGCCCCAACTCCACCTTCTCAAGCGCAGGTTAGTATCAACTTCCCACCCATATTCGCGTTCCCCCCAATTACGGCTCAGAGGGCCCCCTCGTAATCAAAGGAAAATCTCTTAACTTCCCATGTGGGTGCTACTCGTGAACGCCGATGCTCCCCTCAGTCTAAAATCCGGCTTAAATAGACCTATAAATATACATAATTATATTTAATTTCTTTTATTCCTCTCAATATATATATATACATTTGTTATAGTATATATATATATAGCTTTTGTAAATGCAAAGTTCATTTTTCCATTGAATTATATCAAATGTAATAAATAAATGTTATTTTCATTTTACTTCTCACTGCAGGTACCAGAGTTTAGTATTTACTTTTGCAGGATATTGCAGCAAATCTATACAATTGTTGAAAACTTTGAGTAGCTTAGAGTATATGGGGTTTAATAATAAATAAGAGTATATGGGTTTCTTGCAATCACAAAATACATTTATGCCCTAAGTCAAGGTACTCATGATTGCTCCAATATGCTCTATTTCCAACTCAGTTCTAATGTCGACACTCCTCAAACGTTCCTGCTTGGTAACTGGCCTAATCAGCCTGAGGATTTTGATCTCCGCAGCCTCCACACTGCTTTTTGTTCTTGTAGTAAAAGTCTATGTCACAAGAACTTTGATATAACAGAGGCGCATTTTCTCATTATAAATATGTACTAAATGACATAATTAATATATTAAAAGTCACTAAATAAATAAATAAATCTTGTAAATTTACAAATATACCTATACTTTCATCTACCTTATATACCTATCTTATATATAGATGATTAACTATTATCATATATATAATAAATTGCTTCTTCACTATAGATCCTAAATATCACCTACTAAGGAACGTATATATACCCTTATTACTCATATATAAATAGTTAATTAAATAATAATACGCTATTTATTATACTTAATTTTAAAAACCCAAAGATCTTAAGATACAAATAATATAAAAATTCGTGGATACCACCGGGTATAATTACCTCTATAACGTATTAGGTTCTGATTGTATCATTATTTTGCCCTAGTAACTTGTGTATGAGATAATATTTCATTCTTCGTTATACTGCTAGAGAATAGTAAAAAAATTGTACCATTTTCCTTAAAAATTATACTCATTTTTCTTCCACGTAAACTTCCTCCACTCTACTTCATATATATTTTACCCCTCTTTGCTCTTGTAACAATTGGCAATGAAATTTCTTTAGGGAGACTTGTTATATCAATACGCCACTTTCTCATCATAATTACACCCTAAATATATAAATGACATAATAAATAATATTTAAAAGTCACTAAAAAAAATACATTCTATTAAATTTAAGTTTGCACAGCACAAGCGATATCAACTTCCTTCCTAACTAAAGTCTAATACTTCCGATAATAGAACCACAGATGTTTGCTTTATTACGCTGGGATATTCCGATCTCATACGATACAACAATCTTAAATAATATCTCAATCTTAATTCGCATGCATTTTCAAAATCATTGAATTATCTAAACTTCCGACGAAAGAAGTTTGAAATTTAAGCCTAGTATTAATATTATATGCATAAGTAATTTTTTCTACTGAAAATGTTTACTATTTCCACATCATACCCTCTCACAATCACATTTCTAAAATCATGTTATACTAAAGTAGACTATAACCATCCCTTAATTTTACATTTATATTCTAAAGCTAAGGTATTTCCTCACTATTCTCATCTATCATAATCACTTATTTACTAGTCGCTTATTACTTCCAGAAAGAGCTTTCCTATATCTTTATTTATTGTTATAGTTATACCCCAATTCATCCATTCCTTACCAATAAAATAAATAATACTGTTTATAATTTATTACTATTCATTCTCATTTGATCTCCTACGTATGCTCACCTTTTTAATATATATATATATATATATAATGATAGTGTTATTCTTTTTTATACTATATACTATCTCATTTATTATAACTATCTTCCTTAATGCATCTTTCTTATTTGAAGAACTTTACATAAAGTTTTTCTCAAAGACAGATTCTATATATTCAAATCCAACTTTTAGTCTACTTTATTTTAATTTTTATATTAAAAATATATGGTTAATCGCCAGTTTTCTGTGTATAAACCCAATATATGCCTATAATATTAATCACTTCTTTCATTCCACCATATCTCTATAATTAGTTAACCATTCACTTACCTAACTTAATTTTAAGCATCAATCCACATACTATTCCTTTATGATCATAACTTAGCTAAAATAGCATGATAACTAAATTAAATATTACTCCTACAGTAATTTATTGGTATAATTTCAACTTTGTTCACATTCATACTGATTTATTGCGAGCGTACTTAATACTTATTATATAATTAACATTAAGTATATCCTTAATTACCTTGTGTATCACTTTAAACTTTTCACTTTCTTAATATTATTTAATACTCCACTTCCTTTCGTTAATCTACCCTATATCTACTTTCTCATCCAAAGACCCCCATAACTAAATCATTAATATTATATATTACATAGTACATATTACACGAAATACTTTATTTCAAAATTACAATGAAAACCCCTCACAGATTTAAACACCAAACTAATCCTATAATACTAAAATAAATATACATATCAATATATATACTATTCAACTAATCATTCATATATAGACCTTCTTCTATAACCTAAACCACAATATATAAATATCAAATTCTAATATAATATATACTTATTTTATCTAATACTTATACTATAGTATACCATCTTATATATATACTATATCCTATATATATATAACTCAATATAGATATATTCCAACTATTTATAGTTTACTTATACATTTGTATCGAGGGTTTTGTCACAGAATTGTTTTTTTAAATACAGTGAATATAGTGTATAGGTAATAATATTAATTATTTAAAAGTTAATTGGATTGAGGGTTAAGTACGACTATTTCCAGTGGTATAAGTTTCAATGACTTTCAACCATGTATCAATTTACGATAGATGGAACCTTAAAGGAGATTATGAATCTTCTACGACGTTTAGGTTATAAGAGAAAGCGATTTAGTCTTTTAACTCTAATTAGTCTATAGTGTAGTTAACAAACATAAAAAATAACCAGTTATACTTTCCCACATATATATTATACCAATTAGATCTAACTATGTAAACTAGTGATAGATTTATCATTTTTTTTTAAAAAGGTGCGGCAACCAAAAGAGCTCGCGCCACACAAGGAAACCCATTTTTTTGATATCGCGATGTGTGCGCAAGTCGCTAATTTCGCCTGTAACTTACTCCTGCCCTCCGTAGTCCGCACCTATGTTCTGGTAGTCCGCTCGGAGTCGACTAGCGGACTAGTGGACCGGATAGTGCCGCCTCTCGAAAATAAAAATATTATATATATTTAGAAATAAAAAATTTAAGAAATAATGTTTTTTATTTTTTTAATAAGATATATGTTAAATTTACTTATGGTATAAATTATTATAATGTAATCCAATATTACATTATCCTTTAAATTTATATATAATTCATATTCAAAAAAAATATATAATTCCTCTAACAAATATATTTATATTGCGTATCATCTTTCCTAATATTTTTTACGTAACTTTCATATTTATATAATTAAGTAAAAATATTTATAATTATATATCAAATCGTTTTATTGGTAATTAATAAATTTATTATCATATTATATATATATGTATTATATCACCAAGCCTATGTTTACTTTATAGCTATATTAAGAATACCAGTATATTATATAATATATATATATATATATATATATATATATATATATATTCGTGGGTGTAAACGCAGTCGATGCAATCTTTAAAAAAAAATTTATGTGGATATCCGCTACCTTACTAAAAATTTATTGTGTATTAAAAGGCCAACTGCAATTTAACTGGAACATTGTTTCCCCTCGAATATTTCCCACTCGAACATATGCGCTTTGATGAAATTTGGCAGGTAGATTATCACATTAGTGTACTAAATTAAACTAAACAAATTTTGATTCTAGAAGAAACCTAAAATGTTACTAGAAAACCCTCCTCAGAATGGAGGGGCCAAAACTTCATAATAAAACAAATAACCAAGTTTCACTGGGCTTTATTGTTAAAGTATTAATAGGGATTGTCGAAAATTTTGAACATCTTTTTACCTTTCCCTTCTTAACATACTAGCAAATTTCGGAAATATTAGACCTATGCTTTCTTATGGTTCGAACTGAAAATCGCCAAGGAGGAAAAAAATACAAAAAGAAAAACTGAAAGTGCAATTTATCATGTTCATAAATTTCAAAGGAAGCAAGAAAAGAGGTTGTTAAATTCTTTCTTTCTATCTAATTCTCCCCATGGATCTCCACAGATTGGGGTATAGTGCGCAAACTGTACTGAAACAGAACATTGATTTAAGTATAGAAAATCTTTTGACATGTCTAAATCAAAGAAGAAAGCCCCTAGCAACCTCCCATCATGGTTTTTACAGAAGTGCAAGGACATCACTTTTCTGTAGCCACCATCTGAAGCTTTACAACAAAGTAACAGTCACCCACTCTGGTGTCTCCTCAATGTCAGGATTCATCCCCTGTGTCAAGTCCACAAAAATTCCCCCAAGGAAACAACGCCATTTACTCTTATAATACACTAATCCTCTCACTTGTGCTTAATTCACATTTCTTTCCTTCAGACACACTCTAACAGACTCAATCCATTTTTTCTTTGATCTCCCAGTCAATACCACACACACATCACACACACACACACACACACACACACACACACACATAATTTTCTTTAAATATATATTTCAGACTCATACAATTTATGTTAATCATGAATTTTTTGGGTACAAAAGTAGTTATATTTCAATATATATATTACGTAATAACAAATATATATATATATATAGAGGTGATATATATTGTATATATATATATATATGAGTGAAAATATAAATGAATAAAATTAAAAATAATATAATAATATACAATTTTTATCTATTATATTAAATTATAATAGCATAATAATGCCATTTAGTTGACAATTGTTATAGATTATATATATAGTACTAAGATAATGATCTATATAATGATATATTTATATATATATATATATAGGTTTATAGTATATATTAAATATAATAATATCATATTATTGATCAATATCTCAGTGATAATTATATAGTAATCAAGCTTATTATCTAATACTATATATTATATATATAGGTATATTGCCTATTTTGATATATAGTATATATATATATTATAAATATTTACAAGACCTATAATATATAATATATATATATATATATATAATTAATATAGTGTATTTACTATATATAAATAAAAATATATGTAATAATATATATACTATATATAATATATATATATTTAATTAATATATTATATATAATATATTATTATATTAATATAAATATTATAATATTAAGTTATTATATATATATATATATAATGTCCATATTATATATCTATTATATATCTATATATAATAATATATATAAATAGTATAATATAGTATATTAATATATATATTAATATATATAAATATATATATATATATATATTATTATATATATAATATCTATATATCTATATATATATTATAATATATATTAAATATATATTAATATTAATTATATATATATATATATTATATATATATATATATATATATAATATTAATTAATATTAATATATATATATATTAATATTATAATATATATAATATATTTATATATTTATAGATATATAATATATAATATATTTAATATATAGTATATATATTAATATTAATATATATATTAATATATATATATATATATATATATATATATATAATATATATAATATAATATATTTATATATATATTAATATATATTGGGATATATATACATCATATAATTATATAGTAGTATATATATTCTAATATAAATATTTAAGTAATACATAAATAAATATATTACATTATTTTATCAGATATTATATATATATATATTATACTCTCAAAAAATAAATGTATATTATATAATATATATATAGTAGTATATATATATTTATTACATAAAATATTATTATATAATATATATATTATATGTATATTTATTAGGGCTTAAATTTCTATATATATTATATAATATATATATATTATACATAATACTCCATCTATATTATAGAGTTATATAAGTTAGATATTTACCAATATAGTAATAGTATGTGAGGTTTTAATGATATATATATGACTTAATATACATATATAAAAGATAATGGTTCTAAATAGTGACATATCTACCTTCTACTATATATATATAATTATATATATATATTAATATATATAATTTTACTAGGCTTTTCTTTACATGTTGCTTTGTATATAGCATGCAAGTATATATATGTTTATATTATTAAAATATTAATTTATATATATATATATAGTGATTTTAATATATATATAGTTTATATAATCAATAACGTGTAAATATTACTTACTTAGCTATATATATGTGGTTGACCAAATATGTATATATATATATATTAAGGTAAATACCTTTTTATTTAGATATATATATATTATCACATAAAGTTTTATATTATATAATTATATAAAATATAATATTATAATATATATATTAATATTATAATATTATTAATGGTATAATAATATATATAATATATATATATCATATATATATATATATATTAATATATATAAATATAATATATTATATAATATATATTTATATATTATATTTATATATATATATATATTATTAAATATATGTATTATGTAAATTAAGTATATATATATATAGTATATAGTATAGCATTAAATATAATATATATTAATATTAATATTATATTATATATTATATATTTATATATTAAGTATTATATATATATATAATATAGTATATATATAATATATTATTAATATATATATAATATATATATATATTATATTATATAATATATAATTAATACTATTTATATAATATATATATATATATATACATATATATAATATATATATATATATATATCATATATATATATATATATATATATTAATAGTATATATATATATAGTATATATATTATATATTATATATATATATATATATATTAACTAACATATATATATATATGATATTATATTATTACATATAATATATTAACTATATATTAATATATATATATATATATATATATTAATTTAAATTATTATATATAATATATATATATATTATAATATATATATATATATATATATATGTTATAATATATTTATTAAATATAAATGAAGAGATAAATAAATAACCATTAAAATATTATTCCAAATATTAATATTATATATATTGATATATTAAAATACTTATTATCTAAATAAATACCAATAAAATAAATAAATAAAGTAAAATAAAATAATTTAATAATATTATTAAATAATAATATATAGTCAGTTATTTATAATAAAACACATTTTATAAACATCAAAACTAAATATAATTACTTAACCCCCGCTAAAAAAAAAAAAAACCCAAGGTTTTTAAATCCATCGCAATACCTTAAATTAATTCATATTTAGGATATCAAAAGCATTTAATGTTTAGCACCAACAAAATTATCAAACTCAAAAACACTTAACTGAATTATTCATATAAATAACAACACTTTGCATGTAAATGTACTGAAAATAATATTATAACCAAAATGTAGACACCGTGGGATCTGCTTTTTTATAAATAATTAATATGTTAACCAATATTAATTATTTGAATGATGTAATTATATGATTGATAAAACGACTACGTATTAGGTAATATACAAAATACCTTACGTAAATAGCATTCAACCATATATTTACTTAAATTGAGATAATAAATGAATTGATGAAAAATAAGTAAGTTCAGATAAGAAATTAATTATTGTCTAATTGATTTGGGTACATTTCACTTTATATTATTGAAGATAATAATGTTGATTATGATAGAGTAAATATGAATATAAGGAAATGAATAATATTATAAATAAATTATATTTATAAGCCTGATACTCAAAAGGTAACTTGCAGTAACTTTAGTGCATTAAATTTGAACCCACTATGCATAAATACAATTTAAATTGTACCAACAAGAAAATAAAAGTAAAATAAACAACACTTACTTACTGTCAAATGCAGGAATGCAGGAGCCCAAAACATCTGTTAATATCTAAAAGAACAAAACTGCATTATAAATCAAAAATTAATTACGAAAATTATTTGCCATCAATGTGCGACACTTAAAGTAAATCAAGCAAACTAAAATAAACTCAAATTTTCGACCATTAGAAAACCTATTATAAATAAAACAAATGAAATATAACTTTTGAATATATAATCACCATCTTAACATGGCACAGGTAAGGAACATTTACGAACAAGCATTTACTTGATTACTTCATTTCTTAGGACGACATATATGTTTCAACGGTAAATTTTTTTTTGCAAGACGTAAATAAATTAAAATATGGCCCCACATTTACCTAAACCACCAACATTATCTAACCGCTCTTAAAGGAAATCAGGACAATTATAGTCTTCTCTCATACTTACGTAACATTACGTTTTATTTTCTCCAGTTGTAATCATATCGATTACAAAAAATATAACACCAATAAGAGAGGAAGCTTTCATATACAGAAGAAAAAAATAAAATAAAATCATAGTCATTTTACTTATAAAAAACACTATACTAAATATAAGTTTACAAGGGAGAGGGCAGGATGCAAATCTGCTCAATCGTCTCCATTTCCTAGGAAAAAAAAATACGAAAAATACCTTCTGAAAATCTTACCTCAAAGTGCTCATACTCTTTCATATAATTAGATATTCGCTCGTCACCCATACCTCTGTTAATTTCAAAATATAAAATAAAAAAACTTCTCGTAATTCTTTTTACTCCTTTAGTAAATCGCATTACTTTCTTCCTTCACTCGGCATCATCAATCCCCTCCTCATCTAACATATATTTTAGTTTTAAGATATTTTATCCTATTCTCTCACTACTCTTACAATTACATAATCTTCAAAATCAAACCAGACTACTAAGAATAATAATATAAGTGATAATAATAATAATAAGTAATAATAATAATAATAATAATTATAATAATAATTAATAATAATAATAATTAGTAATAATAATAATAATAATATATAATAATAATAAAAAAAAAAAAATAATAATAATAATAAGTAATAATAATAAATAATAATAATAAAATAATAATAATAATTAATTATATTGATATGATTTGATGCATTGTCTCTTAGTAAAGCTAAAACAAAAACTCGCAAAACCATTGATATCTCTTCGTTTCTTCTATTCCAGTCTCTCTTAGTCCACATTTACTCAATAAAAGTTGTCTTCTTTTCCTATTACAAACACACCACCACCTACTAACATCCTCCTACACCACTACACTCTTATCTTATCTATATTCTCTATCTCTCCTATATATAATATATTTCATATTTTATTATACTATATGTATTATATATATATTCCTCTCTCTCTTCATTACTCTTATATATATATGACTTATCATATATATTCATCTCTATTCTTATCATTATACTATTCTCTCTCTCTCTCTTACATATATATATATAATATTAGTTTTTAATTACTTATATTAATTATTTTATATACTTATATTTATTTATTTACTATCTCCCATGTAGGTTCTTTATTAATTTTCTATAATTATATAATTATATATTATTTATAATATATATATATTATATATATAATATATCTGCTTACTATATATTTATACTCTTCTTCTTTTAATGATGAATCTCTCTCTATCTCTATCTCTCTATTTCCTCTATCTCTTCTCCGTATGTAAGAAATTTGTATTTCTCATAATCTACTCTTCTACTTCTCATTCTCTCTATTATATCTTATCATATATAGTTATACTACTATCTATATTCTTCTCTCTCTCTACTCTATTCATTACATTACTCATATCTATATACATATATTCTGACTGGTGGAAAGACAATTATCGAATGGAAATGCTCGCATAGGACGTCTCTGGCGTTACACTTTCTCATGGGCGAAGTGACTTAAAGCAAGTGATCAAAGGAGCATGTTCCAGACGTTACATTTAGGTCCCCCATTCAAGCAATTTACACCGTAAATTGTTCATTTACATTCTCATTTGAATATTTGCGAGAATATCCTTCTTCATCCGTAGGAGGTCGTTCCAGATTCTCGAGTGTTCCATCCGACCGATTGCATATCCATTACTTAACATAATTCCTCAGCGTGCTCATTACGTATCTTTGCCTCTCTGGACTATGTTCGTCGCTCGTGCGTCAGCAGGATCCTCGATTCGTTCGTCATGTAATGGTGTCCACCATGATTCTGGGTTTCTCTCTATTCTACGCTCTCGTTTTTTATTATTACGCTCCGACAGGGTCTTTTGATCCATGACTTGCTATAGAGTCGATCTCCCTTGCTCTCTGCGTAAAATAAGGTTCGTATTTCTTAACACCTGTCACAATGGCTAATGCTTCTTTTTCTAGTATGGATGAGTATGTTTGCTGCGTTGGTGACTTTTTTTACTCCCGTAATGGGATTTAAAATATCATCTTCTTCCTGCAACATCACATAACCCAACGATGTATCAGAGGCGTCCACCTGCAGGGTGAACACTCTGTCCAACCGCGGCATTCTTAAGATAGATTTGGAAACAAGTGCCTTCTTCAGTTCATCAAACGCACGTTGGTGTTTTTCTAACCAGTGAACCTTCGTTGGTTCTCCTTTCTTGGTTAAATCTGTGAGGGGCGCGGCAATCTCTGCGTAATTTCTGACGAAATCCCTGTAGTAGGATGTAAAACCAAGAAACGATCTGACCTGCTTTTTGTTCTTGGGCGGCTCTGCTTTCACGATCTTTTCGACGTTATCGTCCTGTAAACCCTTCACTACATGCCCAATATGGTGCCCTAAGAACTCCACACTAGAAACTGCAAACTCGCACTTGGATGGCCTCACAGTATAACCTTCTTCATGCAACTTTGAAAGAACAATCCATATCGTATTCATGTGACCTTTCCAGGTCTTAGAGTGCACTATAATATCATCAATATAAAAATCGACGTCATTTATCTCGTCCAATATTCGCCTCATCGCCCTTACAAGTGTCGCTCCAGCATTTACCATTCCGAATGGCAGTTTATATAGTGGTAATGACCATCTTTAGTTGAGAACCCTGTTTTGAACACATTCTTTGGCTTGATAGGTATTTGCCAGTAACCTTTGGCCAAGTCCAATTTGATGAAGAACATATCTGATGCAAATTTCGTAAACAAGGATTGCGTGGTTGTCATTGGCTCTGGATCGAACACTGTAATCTTATTGAGGACACGGTAGTCTGAACATGCACACTTGGTGCAGTCCTTTTTTTGTACAACGACTACAGGCACTGAAAATGGTGACGTGGACTTTACAATAACCCCCATTTCCAACATCTTCTCTATCTCTTTCTTCAGTTCCGTTCAAGTCGTATATGGCAATGTGTACGGTCTTATGCGGATGGGGTTTTCATCAATCAAATAAATCTTATGGAAGTCATGGAGCGCCGTCCTTGGTATATCCGTGAAGATATCCTTGTGTGGTTATAATATTTTCATCAAGTCTCTTCTCATTTCTTCTGTTATTTCATCACTGACTTTCACATCTTTTAAATCTTCTTTCCTTTTCATCGATGTATTAACCACTGGATTGGATATTTGTCCTCAGCTTTGCCTAGCACAGCTGATGCTCCGT
>JABUQX010033422.1:60000-62500 GCA_015478945.1 Trachelipus rathkii
GCTTCGTTGTTGACGTTAGACTCATTCTCTGTGCCAGGAGGAGTTCTATATCAAGTCTTATATTATATTATGTTTAAATAACAAATAAATAAATATTAGCACGTTAAACTTTGTACTTACTATATTGATTTCACTATGTTGAAGCGGCTGGTCTCAAATTAGACCACTAATTTTTAAACAAATGTTTTGAACTATAATAACGACTGCTTGTTATCTTTTGTCGCTATTGGGTTTTTATCATTACTGTTTCTTAAATGACGTGATGTTGCACAGAGGATCCAATAAAAGCATGTTCTTTGTCACCGCCGCTCAAGGGCCGAGCCCTATTCAAGGAGGAGGTGTTGAGCACCTCAAAATTTCATCTAACACAAATTAAGAAGATGAGCACAGACGCAGGCTTTAAAGTGAGTGAGATTAAATTGAGTAGGAAATACAGGTGATGGAAGAAAATTCCACAGAACAGAGGTGGCAGGAAAGAAGGAAGCACCGCAGCGAACTAGTCTGGAGTTGCTATCATCACAAAACTCATGTGCGGACACAGCACCTCTTGTGCTACGAGGGTGTCATAAAGGTGGTGGTGGTGGTACGCTAATGGAAAGTTCCCTCGAGCACTTGCCGCTACGGTACCTATAGAAAAAAGATAAAGCACCATCATCGCGCAGCAAAGATAGATGGTCAAGTGAACTAGAAAGTACAGGACAGTTTATAAACCATTTGGCCTTTGAATCGACCCTATCCAAAAGCCGGGTGAAACCAGAGCCACCCAAGATATGAGAGCAGTACTCTATACAAAGGCGGATGAGACCCTTGTATAGCTGGAATAACTTAGAAGATGATAAAAAGTCGCGCAGTCTAAACAGAACTCCCAGTTTCTTTGTGGCCGCCCTAACA
The DNA here is from genome assembly GCA_015478945.1 of Trachelipus rathkii. Lineage (NCBI taxonomy): Eukaryota > Metazoa > Arthropoda > Malacostraca > Isopoda > Trachelipodidae > Trachelipus > Trachelipus rathkii. Next base: position 60,892 of record JABUQX010033422.1, read on the forward strand.
ACAATTGTGATGTGAGGTTTCCAAGACATTTTTGTTTATGTTATGGCCAATGATGTTTATTTTGTCGACAAGAGAGACGAGAGAACCGTCGAAAGAGATAAGAAAGTTAGAAGGTGTTTTAGAGAGAGAGATTTGTAGAAGGTGGGTTTTTAAAGAATTAAATTTCACAAGTCTGAGATGACCCCACCTGGAAATTCTATCCAGATCAGCAAGAATAGAATCGAAAAGATTAGGACGAGAGGCAATTCTAGAAGTAAAAGAGGGAACAGAATTGAAATGAGTTGAAGAATGAAGGGTCGAATCATAGGGAGTGATAGAGTTAGATTCCAGGTCAAGATCATGAAAAGCAGGAATAAAGTAAGAGATAAGACAGAATCCTGAGGAACACCACTATTGACAGAAAAAGAAGAAGAAGTCGCCCCATCAACAACAGCCGATATTGAGCGATTTGAAAGAATCTAGACATAAGTAAGCAAAGAGAAGGAGGAAACCCAAAGGAGGGGAGCTTGGAGAGCAGTGACGTGTGCCATACCCGGTCAAATGCATTGGATATGTCAAGAGCCACCACGCAAGTGTCCCCGTAGTTCCTAAGGGTGGAAAACCATACATCTGTTAAATAGGAAAATATATCGCAGTAGACATCGAGCGCCGAAAGCTGTACTGGCGATCGGAAAGAAGGGAATGAGATTCCTGATGGTCAAAGAAGGAGAGTTGAGAAGGGTTTCAAAGGTCTTAGATAGAATAGTGTGAGCTATAGGGCGATAGTTAGAAGGATCAGAGTGGCTTCCCTTTTTCGGAATAGGTTGGACACATGAGCGCTTCCAACACTGAGGGAAAGTGTTAGTATTGAGGCATAGAATATAGTTGAAAGAGGGGCGGGGTCAGCACGGAAGCATACTCCCTCAAAACTCGGGGAGGAATACCATCCGGGCCACCTATCTTCCTAAGGTTCATAGATTTCAGGAGCCTATTCACCTGATCAAATCGTAACGTACAGGCAAAAGCATAGGGACACCTGAGACGGAGTATGAGGAGGACGAGGAAATGCCAGAATCGTCCAGGGTTGGAGTTAGAGGAACTAGGGAGGCCGAAGATTGGCCTTTTCAGATGAGTATTAAAGCAACAGAACCATCAGAGCGAAAAGAGGATGAAAGGATGATTTACAGAAATTGTGCTAGAGATGTTTTTGGCAAGAGGCCAGGAAGATTTGTCAGTCGGAGAACCAAGAGTGTCAGCACTGTTTAATGAAAGTCCGCTTTGTTCGTCGAAGAGTATCAATGCAACAATTTCTAGCAGAATGAAAATTAGCGGGAGTGATAGGAGAACGAGAATTTTTTCACACCCGATACGCATTGTCTCTAGTCTGAATGGCCAGAGAAAAAACACCATGGATTTTGAGGAGAAAAAGATTTAGTCAAAGAAAAATGAACCCGCTTATCCAACGATTGCCAGCTCTCACTTCATCGGCAGAAGTTGAAGCGTCAGAGTCAAAGCAGTCACTCCACTATGGTTAGCGTAGAAGAACGCAATGCCTCAATTGGGCCCTGATCACAGTGACAGAAAAACGCATAGGGCAGGATGGAGCTGTTGGAGAGAAAGTATTAAAATT